>SKCR01001370.1:0-149741 GCA_019454045.1 Zanthoxylum bungeanum | reverse complement strand
GCGTGTAGGATTGTTTCTTTTTGGTGGGCTTGGTGGTGTGTGTGGGCTTAGGGCCAAGGATGAATTTTAAAACAGAGATCCAACGAGCGAACCCGAAGCTAAGCAAACGAATTGAATCAACAAGGTATTGATTTTTGAACTTTCCCTTCCGACGTCCGTTTCCCGCGGACTTCCGTAACTTAAAGGATAGTGCCTCCATACGAGACTCATCATCGGGACTTATTATGCAAAAATGCAATGCCTACAGTCGCCACCACTTTGATGGGACTTGTGCAGTGTGTGACAATGACAGTCCTATCAAAGTTATGCATGCATTTTTACTTACCTGGCTCGCCAGATGCTGCCTAACTTGCCTGTTGCTTCAAACTGAGTTGATCTGGTGGTGAGGTGCTGCGACCCCTGAGGTTCATCCCTGCAAGATGCTGCGATCTCTAAGAATCACTATCGGACTGAGCTGATGAGAGGTGGTGAGGTGCTTAGACCCCAAGGTTCATCCCTGTAAGATGCTGCGATCTCTATGAATCACTACCGAACTGAGCTGATATGAGGTGGTTCATTTCCGAACCGTTACTGTGAGGTGGTCCATTCCCAAACCGTTACTGATGAGATGGTGGTCCATTTCCAAACCGTTATCGAGTTGAGTTGATGGCGAGGCACTTTGACCCTGGGCTTTGTTCCCGAACCACCGAGTGTGGGCTTTATTCCCTGGCTGTGCTGAGAGCGGGCTTTGTTCCCGAACTGTGCTGAATGTGGGCTTTGTTCCCGAGTTGTGTTGAATGTGGGCTTTGTTCTCGAATTGTGTTGAATGTGGGCTTTGTTCCCATTTGTGCTGAAGCGGGCTTTGTTCCCGAACTGTGCTGAATGTGGGCTTTGTTCCCAAACTGTGCGGAATGTGATGGCGATGTGCTTTTGACCACTGGGCTTTGTTCCCGAACCATCTGTGGGCTTTGTTCCCGAGTTGAATGTGGGCTTTGTTCCCAAATTGTGTAGAAAGCGAGCTTTGTTCACGAACTGTACTGAATGTGGGCTTTGTTCCATAACTGTGTAGAAAGTGGGCTTTGTTCCCGAACTGTGTTTGACTGTGATGGCGAGGTGCTTTAAACCCCTGGGCTTTGTTCCGGAACCATCTGTGGGCTTTGTTCACGAGCTGTGTAGAGAGTGGGCTTTGTTCCCGAACTGTGCTGAATGTGACGGCGAGGTGCTTTCGACCCCTGGGCTTTGTTCCCGAACCACATGTGGGCTTTGTTCCCGAGCTGACTGAATGTGGGCTTTGTTCCCGTTTTGTGCTGAGTGTGGGCTTTATTCCCGAATTGTGTTAAGAGTGGGCTTTGTTCCCGAACTGTGTAGATTGTGGGCTTTATTCCGAACTGTTGATTGTGGGCTTTATTCCCTGGGTTTTGTTCCCGAACTTGTGTTGATTGTGGGCTTTATTCCCGAACTGTGTAGATTATGGGCTTTATTCCCAAACTATTGATTGTGGGCTTTATTCCCTGGGCTTTGTTCCCGAACTATGCTCCATTTCTAGAGCGCCATTCCCGGCATGCTAAACCTCATTCTCTAGGCATCGCTGATGTGGGCCTCGACCCATGCTCCATTCCCGGAGCGCCATTCCCGACATGCTAAACCTCATTCCCGAGGAGTTGCTGATAATGTGGGCCTCGACCCTGGGATTCATTCCCACTACTGCTGATGATGTAGGCCTCGACCCTGGGATCCATTGCCAAAATTGCTGATAATGTGGGCCTCGAACCTGGGATTCATTCCCGAAACTGCTGATAATGTGGGCCTCGACCCTGGGATTCATTCCTGAAACTGTTGATAAGGTGGGCCTCGACCCTGGGATTCATTCCCGAACTACTGATAATATGGGCCTCGACCATGGGATTCATTCCCGATGCTGCTGATAATGTGGGCCTCGACCCTGGGATTCATTCCCGAAATTACTGACAGTGTGGGCCTCGACCCTGGGATTCATTCCCGAAACTGCTGATAATGTGGGCCTCGACCCTGGGATTCATTCCCGATGCTGCTGATAGTGTGGGCCTCGACCCTGGGATTCATTCCCGAAACTACTGATAAAGTGGGCCTCGACCCTGAGATTCATTCCCGAAACTACTGATATCGTGGGCCTCGACCCTGGGATTCATTCCCGAAACTGCTTGTCTTTGCCGTTTTTTCCTTTCTTCAAAACCTGCGAACAAAAAAAAATGCGTGTATGTGACGTTGTGCATGTATGCATGGATGTATTTCCTATTCCGATGGGTTAGGTCTTCTTTGTGCTCCTCGGTGCTTCTCACCTACAAAAGTCTTTGATCGCCCCCTGGGTCGGCTTACAATTTCCTTCTGCCAGTTCTTTTCTGGTGGTTGGTCAGTTTTTTTTTGTCTTATGGCTCAAGTTCTCGATACATCCCTTATTCGTGGGGCGGTAGAGACTGGTCGCCCCCAGTCTTGATTTAGCTTTCTGCTCTCCGCTGTTACACTAGGTCAAGGTGAACCACATGATGTGTGGCATTCTATATCAACATACCCCATTACAGGCTACGAAATAGTCCCAATAGTTATACATATCATTATCCTCAAAGAATGCTCAGTAATGAGACCAGAGATCCTTCAAAACACTCGATGCAACTCAAATCCAAGTATTTGAATAAATGATCTAAGCCATACTCAAAGTGTGTGTGTGCAAAGGTTCTTTCACACCTTGATCCTTAAGTAAGCCAACTCAATGATTTCGTTTCAAAAATTGAGATCGATGGGTCAAACCAACCTAGATGTCTCAGTTATGCTCTGCAATTGCTTTTCCGAGCTCAATGTGGTATGGTTTTCTTTCTCTTTTGTCTCTTTCTTTTTTTCTTTTCATTTTGAACTTCTTTTTCTTTTTTTTTTTTTTTTTTTCTTTCTTTCTCTTTTTTTTTCAACACACCTACCCTTTAAGGTAGCATTTCTCCTCATAGTGGTCCTAATACTCGCCCATTGGTAGCTTCACGCTTATCGATTATAGGTGGTTCAATTCTTTTATTTAGAGACTTTTCTTTCATTTTTAACCATACCACACATCATAAGAAAATCAAGATAGACATCTAAGAAAACGGTCATTCACCGACCTACAATTTCTTCAACTAGTCACATTGCCAACTACTCAGATTTCACCACTAAGAACCATAATCAAGTGCTTACGAGTCTAACTAGATCAATTACTCCAAAGTATCAGATAAAAGCACATCAAGAGTTTATCGTTTCTAAGATTTCACCCTAAAGCAAACGATTTCATCATTGGACTTATGCCTAACTATTAAGGACTAAGAACAAACAATTTTTTTCTCTTTTTTTCTTGTTTTGTTTTGTTTTCTTTTTTTTGACGGCCCCCAATGGTCTTTCTATCCTCGCCGTAAATTTTTTGTTCCTTGGTTTCCTTTTCCCCGATATCCATGTTTGCTAAACTCTTCTTGACAAATATTTTTTTTCCTAACCCAACGGATATCTATGATGGCTTTTAAGACACAGGGTTAGCATGATACGTGTATGCATGAGATGCATGTGGTTATCAAAAGCATAAAGGGGCGGCTTCTATAGGTCATACAACTATGGTTTACATGCGGGTTTATAGGAGTGTAGACAAAGGCTCTCGTCGGCGAAGGATTGCCCACAACTAGGTCTCCCCACTCAATGGTTCGGACGACCAAGTGAGTGCACCCATTTTATACGCTAAGGTACGTGCCAACGAGTTATGGTGCATGACTGACTGTCAAATGGATTTCTTATTGAAGATTCCCCGAGGGAGGGTGGAGCGAACTCTCTTAAATACCCAAGCCTCTTAGGCTCTTATCGCCTTGGTGACAAGAATAAACAGTAGGTCCTCCAAATTAGTCCATCACGGTAAGCTTCGGGTAAGTGATTATCTAGTTGCCTTCACAGCTTTTCCTTTCAACTATAGAAAGGTAGTGAATGAAGGAAGACACCAAATCATTACCTAGCTCTAATAATGCCTTTGATTAAACCCCTTCAACCCACAGTAGACACGGTTAACTAAAGCACAAATCACAAACATTACAAGACATTATTTCGGGGCCGATTCTCTATCCCCAATGGAGTCGCCAGACTGTAGAACATAGAAATCGGTGACGCTGTTCTAGGTCGCGGCCCGGTCAGGAGTACGGAGTAGCCTGCGGGAGACTAAACCGGAGAATAAAAGAGTCGCCACCCAGCGTGAACTGGGAAATGATTTAAGGCCGCACTCACCCCTCGCAAGGGAAGACCTCAAACCATTGGGTTCATAATGGTCTTTTACTTATGTCACTTGTAATGAACAAATTTATGCAATAATATAACCAAGTCTACGCAACATACACATGCAAGAATAACCTATATCTAAGTTTGCATACAACCTATATCTAAGTTTGCATACATAGGAGTAAGACTTACATCTAGTTTGCATGCATAGAAGTAAATAAAATAAAAGCGAGCACACAATCCCATGAACATATGCGTGAACGTTTCCCCAAGGGGTATGTGGAGTTGTATCCCATGTACAGACCGCACTACCGTCCATTCAGATTCGGCTACAGAATTTACGTCCGGGTTTCCATCCGATATACCACGAGAAGCAACACTCAATCACTAATTCAATATTGACACCACATGAAACAAAATAATGCCTATAACCATAAATAACCGAAGAGACAAACATGCGAAACATAAAAAAAATACGGAACAATAAAACAACAATAAACAGAAATTAAATGCGAAATAATAAAAGACTAACAATACGAAATAAATGCGGAACAATAAATATGTGGCCAAAGAACTCGGCCGTTTTCAATATAGGACTTTGCATACCCGGTTGGACGTATTCCACGTCTAACCAAGCATGCCGTGTTCGGGACAACAAAATAAAAATATAACAAAGGGTGCCCTCAGGTCTTACCTTTTAAGTTGCTCTTCGGAAGCGCGTTGGGACGTCGCCGGAAGGGTTAAGTTTTCGCTATTTTTCTGGTTCGCTGGTTCACTGTTTCCGCTCACTGTTTTCTCTATTTTCTTCACTGTTTTGGATGATTTTTACTGCTGCTTCGGGTGGTTGTTTAGGGACTGTTTTGGGCCTATTTTAGGGTGTTATTTTCGGTGAGGCAGTGGCTGTTTTGGAGTGTTATTTTGGGTGAGGCAAGGGGTTATTAAAGGGGGCTGCAGTTCACGGTTATTCAAGGCTGTTTGGGGCGTGGCTGTGTTTCTTGTGATATGTGTTTGTTTATTCATTTTTTTTTGGCTCAGGCTGCTTGCGTCTTAGGGTTTATCATGTGGTTTTTCAGTTCGCTAGAGGGTTATTGGCTTTTTTGGGACGTGAGGGCTGTGTTGAAGGCTGCTGTTATGGTTTTTATTATTTTTGTGTTTTCATAGAGGGAGAAATTGTATGAGGGAGAGAAGCATTGAGGAGTTGCTGTGAATGAGATAGCCATTATTTTTGAGAGTGGCGAGCAGGGTGAGAGATGGAGAGGCGTGAAGGCTAGGGTTTTTTCATTGTTTTCTTTGTTATCTCCCCGAGAGAGAGAGAGTCAAGAGAGGCATGAGAAGCTTTTGTTGTGGATGCCGAGTGAAGGTGGAGTGAGGTACTGTTTAGGGTTTATTATTGTTTGTTTGTGTTGTGTCGTGAGTGAGTTGGAAGAGAGAGGGGTTGCTGCTTGGAATAGGGTTTGTTGTTCGGTTGGTTGCAGAGAGAGAGACAGTAGTTGAATGAGAGAGAGGAAGGTTTTGTGTTTTGGGCGCGAATGAGCTCTAGGTGTTTTTTATTTCTTTGTAGCTTTGCCGTGACTGAGCTAGGGGATCTAAGGGCTTGGTTTGGGTGTCTTTTTATAGGAGAGGGTTGAGGTTGTCCTTGTACGGGTAGGGAAAGTATCATGCAATTATTGGGGATATCTCATAATTAGTGTACTAAAAGGAAAAGATCTATTAAATTAGGAAGATGATTTGTGAGATTTGATTTGATTTTATTTAGTTTAGGCATGTGATTTAATTTAATTAGGACGGTGATTTATGGGATTTGATTTGATTTGATTTTATTTAATTTAAGAATGAGATTTGATTGGATTTTAACATGTGTTTAATGTGTTTGAATATTTTTGGATGTGATTTAATGGGCTTGGAGGCTCATGGGCGTGTAGGATGGTTCTTTTTGTGGGCTTGGCGTGTGGGCTTGGTGGTGTGTGGGCTTAGGTCCAAGGATGAATTTTAAAACAGAGATCCAATGAGCGAACCTGAAGCTAAGCAAACGAATTGAATCCAACAAGGTATTGATTTTTGAACTTTCCTTTCCGACGTCTGTTTCCCGCGACTTAAAGGATAGTGCCTCCATACGAGACTCATCATCGGGACTTATATGCAAAAATGCAATGCCTACAGTAGGCAGTGGCAACTTATGAGTAACTGCATATTTGGATCGGAGTCCATCAAAGTATTTGTTGCAGAAATGTGTGCCACCATCACTGATAATCGCCCGAGGTGTTCCGAAGCGAGTGAAAATATTATTTTTTAGGAATTTTATCACAACTTTTGAATCGTTTGATGGCAGTGCAATTACTTCAACCCATTTGGAGACGTAGTCTACTGCAATCAGCATGTACAGGTTTCCGAAAGATGGAACAAAGGGTCCCATAAAATCAATTCCCCATACATCAAAAATCTCCATTTCCAAAATGTTTTGCAAAGGTCCTTCATTTCTCCTCGAAATATTTCATGTCTCTTGCACCTGTCACATTGCAGAGCAAATAAGTAAGCATCTTTAAAAAGAGTAGGCCAGAACAAACCTGACTGTAGGACTTTGGCTGCAGTTTTATTTCTGCTGAAGTGTCCGTCATATGGTGATGAATGACAATGCTACAAGAAACTATTGACCTCCTCCTGTGGAACACAACGTCTTAGTAATTGATTAGCACAATGTTTGAACAGGTATGGCTTATCCCGGACATAATGTTTGACTTCTTTGAAGAACTTCTTTCATTGCTGATGTGTCCATTCCAACGGCCATTTTCACGATACTATGTAGTTTACATAGTCAGCATACCAATGGACATCATGTTGTTTCATGGCAAACAGCTGTTTATGTGGAAAAGTTTCTTTGATTATTAGTTTATTGTCAGTTGTTTCTCCATTCTCGAGCCTCGATAAGTGATCCGCCACTTGATTTTCTGTCCCTTTCCTATCTCGGATCTCCACGTCAAATTCTTGCAGTAGAAGCACCCAATGGATCAATCTAGGTTTGGCATCTTTCTTTGTGATCAAGTATTTGATTGCTGAATGATCTGTGTAGACCACCACTTTGGGACCCAGTAGATATGAGCAGAATTTATCAAAAGCGAACACAACTGCAAGTAACTCATTTTCAGTGGTTGTATAGTTGAGTTGAGCTTCATTCAAAGTTCTGTTGGAGTAGTAAATGATGTGGAAGATTATTGCTTTGCGTTGTCCCAAAACTGCACCTACAATAAAATCACTAGCATCGTACATCACCTCAAATGGAAGAGTCCAGTCTGGTGCTAATATGATGGGGGCAGAGACCAGCTTTTGTTTCAAGATCTCAAAAGCTTCGTGGCATTCTTTGGTGAAGTTGAAAGGCACATCTTTCTCCAGAAGATTGCACAGAGGTTTAGCAATCTTGGAGAAGTCCTTGATAAATCTCCTATAAAAGCCTGCATGTCCGAGAAAACTCCGAATCCTTTTAAATGATGTTAGTGGAGGTAGTTTTTCAATTATTTTGATCTTTGCTTTGTCTACCTCGATTCCCTTTGTGAGATCCGATGTCCCAACACAATGCCTTCCTGCACCATGAAGTGGCATTTCTCCCAGTTGAGTACCAGGTTGGTATCTTCACATCTTTGTAGTACATTTTCCAGATTTTGTAAGCAGTGATCGAAAGAATCTCCAACACAGAAAAATCATCCATGAAAACCTCCAAACTTTGTTCCAGCATGTCTGAGAAGATGGCCATCATGCAATGTTGAAATGTAGCAAGAGCATTACATAGTCCAGATGGTATCCTGTGGAAAGCAAAAGTACCATACGAACATGTAAAAGTAGTCTTCTCCTGATCTTCTGGGCGATGGCAATTTGATTGCACCCCGAGTATCCATCCAGAAAACAATAAAACTCATGTCCTGCCAGTCTGTCTAACATCTGGTTAATGAATGGTAACGGGAAATGATATTTTCTTGTTGCTTTGTTCAACTTCTTGTAGTCCATGCATACTCTCCATCTAGTCACTATTCTTGTTGGAATCAGCTTGTTCTTTTCATTTGTGACTACAGTAATTCCTCATTTCTTTGGCACACATTGCATAGGACTCACCCAAGTCCTGTCAGAGATGGGGTAAATGATGCCGACGTCTAACCATTTGATAATTTCTTTCTTTACGACCTCCTTCATGATTGGATTTAGTCTCCGTTGATGCTCCACTGTGGGTTTGTAATCGTCGTTCATCAGAATCTTGTGCATACAAAATGATGGACTAATGCCTCAAATGTCTTCTATAGTCCAGCCAATGGCTTTCTTGTGTTCTCGTAACACTCTTAGCAGCTTTTCTTCCTATTCCAATGTTAGCGAAGAAGAAATAATCATAGGTAATTAAGAAGAGTTTCCTAAGAATACATACCTGAGATGGCTCAGAAGTAGCTTTAGCTCCAACTGTGGTGGTTCTTCAATCGAGGGCTTGATTCGCTTCTTTTTTTCGGTAATTCCAAACTTTCCACCCGTGGTGTTGATCTGAAGCGAAATGGTTTGTCAAGATAATTGATACATTCCAGAATTTCAGCATCTAGCTCGCTGTCAGTCATGTTGGTGATGCAAGCTTCAAGTTTATCCGTGGGAAGTTACATTGCATCAGTATCCTGGATGATACTATCTACAACATCAACTCTGAATATTCCTCATCCTTTTCATCATTTGGTAATTTCATGGCTTTGAAAATATTGAAGGTAACTTTTTGGTCCTGTACTTTCATGGTTAGTTCTCCTTTTTGAACATCAATAACAGTTCGACCTGTAGCCAAGAATGGTCTCCCGAGAATGATATGTACATCTTTGTCTTCTTCCATATCAAGGATAATGAAATCTGTTTGGAGAATGAGTTTGTCGACTTTAACCAGCACATCTTCAACTACACCTCTTAGAAATGCGAGCGTTCTGTCAGCAAGTTGTAAAGAAACTGAGGTGGGCATTGCTTCTCCAATTTGTAGTTTCCTGTAAATCGAAAAAGACATCAAATTAATACTAGCACCTAAATCACACAAAGCTTTACCGATGTAATGTTCTCCAATGGTGCATGAGATGGTGAAACTGCCAGGATCTTTCAACTTCGGGGGAAGTTTCCTCTGAATAATGGCGCTGCATTCTTCTGTTAATGCTACTGTCTTGTAATCTCACAATCTCCACTTTCGTGAAAGAATGTCTTTCATGAATTTGACATAGCTGGGCATTTCTTCCAACGCTTATGCAAATGAAATGTTGATATGCAGATTTTTGAAGACCTTCAAGAATCAAGCAAACTGCTTGTCCAGTTTGTTTTTCTGAAGACGTTGTGGAAAAGGTGGAGGTGGAGTGAATCTTTCTTGAACTTTTTCCTTTGCTTATTTTCCTCCATCTGTGGAACTGCTTCTTTTGGAACTTCCTCAATGAATGCATTGATTCTAACATCTTTGTTGATTTCAGTACCGTTTTTCAAAGTAATGGCTTGACATTGCTCTTTCCCTCGGTTTCTTGGATTTGGTTCTGTGTTGCTAGGAAGGTTACCTGGTGGTCTGTAACTCTGAGCATTGGCCAGTTGTCCAATTTGATTTTCCAGTGCCTTTATAGAAGCAGATTGACTTTGAAACATAGCATCATATGTTGCTTATTGTTTTTTGAACATCTATGCAATCCATTCTTTTATATCTGGTTCTTTCTCATACTTCTGGCCTTTGTTTTGTTGTTGGAATCCGGGTGGTGGATTTTCTTTTGCCCTGAATTATTGCTCTATGCGAAATTAGGATGATTCCTCTACCATGGGTTGTAGGTGTTGGAATATGAATTGTTCCTCTGTCTGTTGAAATTTTTTACATAATTCACGGTCTCATTATGTTGGTTTGCTTATGATTCTGGTGCTCCTCCATATGGTAAACTTATGGATCCAGCATTAACATTCATGTTAAGAGTTTCCAAATTTTTGCAAATCAGATCTAGCTTGGCATTCACTGCTGTGTTGGCTCCAACTTCATGAATTCCAACAATTCGTTAGATCATTCTCTTTTCTGTTGGCCACAAAGAACTATTGTTGGCCATTTCTTCAATTAAATCCCAGGCTTGATCTTCTCATTTTTCCATTAAAGCTCCTCCAGTAGCAGCATCAATTGTGGTTCTCATTATTCCAGAAAGTCCATTATAGAAGGTTTGGACTTGTAGCCACTTTGCAATCTCATGGTGATGACATTTCCGGAGCAAATCATTGTATCTTTCCCAAGCTTCGCAGAGGGATTATGAGTCATGTTGTACAAAAGATGTAATGTCATTCCTCAGCTTTACAGTTATGGCTGGTGGAAAATACTTTGCAAGGAATTTGGTGGCTAGAGTGTTCCAAGTTTTGATGGAACTGTTGGGTTTCTCTAAGTCCCGGAATCAATTTTAAGTATAGAAATTAACATGTGAATACTCGATCAAGTTGCGGAATACTTACATCGATCAGTTGAGGCGATGCGACGAACATAAAAACTCTTTTCCCCTCCAAGGTACCTCACGGCAGTGAGCAGTTTTTTGTCTCCAAAATTTTCGGTCATCACCTCCAAGTGTGCTCCATTGATGCTCCAAGCTCCAAGTTCTCAAATGGTGATTCCAAGCTCACAAGTGGGTTTCCCTATCACCTTAGGATGACTTCATTAGAGAGAGCTCTCTTGATTTTGCAACAAAATCATCAAGATAATGAACCCTAGGCTCACGGTTTAGAGAGAAGAAAAATGGCCACAATGGCCGAATGAGGAGAGGCAAAAATAAGGCCCTTGGCCGAATCATATATGAGAGAGGAGATGAGAGTTGTGTTGGTTTTTGTATATCTAATACCAAATACAAAAGTCAAACACCAAATAATAAACAAATGGTAAATGTCTTTCAAGCTTTCAAAAGCTTTTCCAACAACTCCCATCTACTATTCACATCACTCATGTCTAGACATCACATCACTCAAAGTGACAAGTGATTTGATGCTTGATGTGACTTGTGATTTGACGCTTGATATGACTTGCGGGCCGCACATGAATTCGAAATGCGAGAGCGCTCGCAAACACTCCAGAGCTCGGGTTCGCTAATTCCAAATTAACGAATTTTCCGTTGCGACGTAATTAATTAATTATGCCTAGCAAAATCACTATTCATGTTACTAACGAATTAATTCTAAATTAACTCGTTTGTCCGAATTAAAATCTAATTTCAATTCCGCGTCGAAATCCAATTTCGTATAATATATCGAATATATTATTTTATCGATTAATTCCAAATTAATCGTTCTCTCTCTTAAATGATATTTTATCCCAGATAAAAATATATCCATATTAATCCCAGATTAATTTTCTCTCTCAACTAATTAATCCCAGATTAATAAAGTGCGAGTCATACGTCATCGGTGAATCTTCGGGAAGCGACCAATGAGATCCCCAGATATGTTGTAGTAAATCCGGTCGTCGGACTATCCGAACACGTAAGTACCTAGTACTACGTTTTACCGATTTACAAGACAAGGTTGGCTTCTAGCAAAGTGCCATGCCTACCCAATTCTCCAGAAATATCCTTACAGGAATAAGTGATCTATATCAGGCGTAGTATACATAGTATTGCGTATTTCGATCTAGTATCGGATGTCACATGCTAGGCCTGGGACTGGAATTGTGTCTGCCCCGTATATGAAGCACATATCGGATCTCTGGTAACTAGTCTCTATATCGGATAAACATGACCTAGTCATTTTATCCCGATGACTGCAGTACATAAGAGAACCAGTTCCGTATCCTACGTGACCATCATCTCCACTATGACTGGAGTGATACTTCTGTCTTGACATCACACCCAACACACTATGATTCTCAATATACCCAGCAGAGGCATAAACAGAACCTGTTAAAGCCCTGGACGACCTAAAACCAAAGTATATTGATTTTCGCAAGTATTAGCGGTGCAAGTCTCAAGTTAAGACCCAATACACCTACCCTGATTCGGAGTTCCATAGAAAAATAGTCATACTACCAATGGAATTCCGAGGGGTCTATCCAGAGCGAAGCTGTTTCCATACCATCGGTAAACACAACCTCCTATTACACTTGCATGAGTATCCTATACCCAAATATATGAGAACTATGCCGTTATGCCCTCATAACGCGCACACGTGTAATACTAGTCTTTTACGCATTATCGATGTCGAATCTCGATAATACTCTGACTAGGGATATTTAATGATTAATCATTCGCGAATTGATACTGTCTCATATCATCTCAATCCAGGAACTAATCATATGGACCTTCTATCATTTATATATCTAGGTGATCTAATCACAAATGATAAAAGAGCATTTTCCTTTGTCACATAGTTAATTTGTACAACATCACCATGATCTGTACAATAGTGACGCTATGGGTCATAACTGTCCAACAATCTCCCACTTGGCCTATAGCCAGTCACTCGAGTGTCCTACACCCGAACTATATACGGTTCGCTTAAACTTCTGCTGAGAAAATACTTTCATCAGCGGATTTGCATGATTATCACATGACGCGATTTATTCGATCATCACATCGCCAAGATGTATGATCCAAACGAATCATATGAATAATCGAAGTATATATTTTGATCGTTGATGAGACCATTAATTCTTTAGCCTGCGCTGTAGCCTAGCTTAGCTGCTAACAGAACTATATCTAATCTAATTAGATTTAGTATCGACCCAGAATGCTTCTATTGCTGCCTCAGCTGCATCAATAATTCACTTTTGTTGTTTAATCGGTAACAGTATCTTGTTGGGAAGATTTCCAGCTCAGTGTTCCGTTATTCAAACTGTATAATACCGTTGTTACGACTTACAATCTTTTTATCGGTTAGGAAACTTACAACAGTGATCTTAGTCACTTCAAGTTCTCCTTCTCCATAGTTTAAGAAAACATCCTTAGTTCTCTAAGATACTAAATGATGTTCTTAACATCAATCCAGTGACTATCACTTGGATTGGCCTGATTGTGACTCCATATGCTCAAAGCGTATGAGACACCAGGTCACGTATATTTTTAAATGTACCAGTTCTCGGAGAGTATTAACAACTTTAAATCTATCCCAATATATCTTTATTCCTAGAATAAAGATTGTTTCTCCCAAGAATTCTACAGAAAATTTTCTCGAAAGCCAAGCTTTCACCGATTGTTATATGGGAATATCATTTCCAAGAAATGACATATTATCATTATTTTATAGGACAGTCACTGTCAGTGCGCTCCCACTAACCTCCTTATATACACAAGAATCAATTTCGTTTTGAATTAAATCATATACCATTATGATTACATCAAAGCGATAGTTCCAAGAACCCTATGCTTGCTTCAATCCATACATGGATCGAATAACCTGCAAACCCAGTTTGCTTGTTACGGTACGGCAAAACCGTCAGGATGTTGTAAACATCCTCCAAAAGGTTTCCGTTAAGGAAAGCGGTTTTGCCGTTCAGCTACCATATTTCATAAATGAAATATGCAGCATCAACAAGTATTATCCAAATGGATTTACTGTGGCAACAGGTAAAAGGTTTCGTCGTAATCGACACAATGTTGATAACGATACCTTTTCGCTACAAGCCTAGCTTAGTACGTTGGTATGTTGCCTTCCATGTATGTCTTCCTTGAAGACTTATATAGTACCAATAGGCACAATGCCTTGCGGTACATCAACTAGTGTCTAAACATAGTTGATATACATGGGATCCATTTCGGATATCATGGCACTTTGCCATAATAGGGAGTCGATACCTTGTATCATTTCCTCATTTGTAGTCAGTTGGTATTCCTCAATAAAATTGTCATATTTATGAGGTGAGATCAGAAACCCATACCCCAGGTTATTTTCTGACTCTCTACGACATACGAGTTTCTTGTGTATTCAAAGATTATTGGTATAGTTTCATCCTTGATGAACTATTTGTGTTCTATTAAGGAATCAGCGCCAGGAACAATATTACTCTGATTTTCATCGAGTTTTACTTTCCTCCCACTTACCACTGTATATAGGTATTCCTCTTAGGAAAACCGCATGGTGAGCAACAATTAAATTGTTCTCTTGTGAGTTGTATAAGAACTATACATATGCCTAGCATTCCCAAATGTTCAGGAATGAGAAACCCGATTTCTTTATGTTCATATCTAATATGAAATCTGTCAAATAGATTTTTATGGAACCTTATTCAAAATAAGTTCTGCATTGTTTATGCGTATCTGTTGAAGGAAATGGTAGCTCAGAGCGACTCATGATTAACCTTATCATGTCCAACAAAATTCGGTTTCTCCGTTTAGATACACCGTCAAATTGACGTGTTCCGGGAGGAGTCCTCATTGAAAGAATACTATACTCTTTCAAGTATTTGAGAAACTTATTGCTTAAGTATTTTCATCATGGTCTAACCGTGACAGTTTAATACTTTAGCCGGTCTGTTTGTCTATTTCGTGTCGAAACTGTAAAAAGTTTCCGATTCGTGTTTCAAAAGAAACACATAACCATAACGCGATGCCACATCCGTAAAGGTCACGAAATATTCATATCCACCTCTAGCCTAGCTAGACATGGGCCCACTTACTTCACTATGAACTAGGGCTAACAGATCAGTAGCATTTGTACTTTTACCAAGTAAAGTTGTTTTAGGCACTTTGCCTAATAAACTAGATTCGTAGACTTTATTTGATTAGAATCAAATTTGACCTAGTACCCACTCTTAGAAAGTGTGGATATACGAGTCTTGTTTAATTGTGTCCCAGACAACAATGCCACATTTAAGTCTCTTCTGATCAAATCAGTTTGAGCTATTTGTTTTGTCATGTTATATGTTTGAGATTTATTTATATTCAAAATATAAATATTATTATTCACATCTAATGTGTTTATCTCAATATCATCTTTATAAAATAAAACACTTTAGTGTTCTAGGATATAAAGGTACATCCGCAACGGATTGAACACTGATATATAGATAATCTATCTAGTCAAACTAGTTACATTTAACAGTTTCCTAATTTAAGTACACACCCGAAGGGTAGTTCCTAAACTTAGGTATCTACGATTAAAACAGCGACTTTTTCCCCGTTTCCAATTCGTAGATTAAATCTCAACTGAAGTCAGTATCCTGCTCATAGCAGATTCTGCACACCAGTATATATGTATGTACCACACTAAGTATTTAAAATCCAATTTTAATACTAGTAGTGAACATATTTATGAGAAATATGTTTGAAGTCGGAGCCTTTCCCGTCTTCAATTCCTTTATGTTTGCTTTGTTCAAACGGTAGTCACGCTTCCGCGATCCCGTTTGCCACAATTTAGGCAGACATCTTGGGATATGTCCTTTTGTCTTCCTAGAAGACTATAATGATTTTGCCTTTGCCCCTTTTTCACACCCCAGAAGCCTATGCGAAGCCTTGGCCTTCTAGAATATTGAAATAAGATGCGCCTTGCGCTTCTTGCCTTATTGCAAACTTTGGCTTTGTCTCATTGAGAATAGCCATTAACTCTCCAAGAGTTAATTATTGCAATTTAGTCTTCTAAGATCTAAGAATAGATCTATGAAGATCCTTCAATTTCATTATCATACTTTAAGGATCTAATCCTTAGTTCTGATTAAGAAATTAAGGAATCTATTTGGCAAGCTTAATGGATTAAGCACTAAAGTTATCATCACATGAATCTTCCAAAGATCATGCTATACTATTTGCTTAACTCCTGGCTTAGGCCTAATATGTTATTTTATTAAATAAAGTAACTTATTAGTTTTCAGGACCATCCTGAAGTCTTATTCCCAATTTGAAAATTAAAGTCGTTTAAATACATTTTCACCCAGGATTATGTTTTAAACACTAATCTTTCAAATTATCTTGATTCTAATAGTCCAACTATTTAATCAACGATTTTAGGTACTATTTATTATAATGATTACTATAGTCCAACTATATAATCAACTATAATTTAATTGATTAAATTCAATTATATTGATTACTATAATCCAATTATAAAATCAACTATAAATGATCAATTAAATCAAATATATTGATTACTATAATCTATTATATAATCAACTATAAATGAATAGTTTGAAAACAGTCCAACTGTTTTATTAAAACAACAATTAATATTAGTCCAACTAATATATTAATTTATATTGACAAATTAATTTGTAATGAGCACGTATGGCAAGTAATTAAACGAAATTGCAAATCTAATACTTGCCTCCCACTAATTTTCGGCGAGCCTCTAACCCTCTGTCGAGTACTCGGGAAACCGTGTTTCCTAGTGGGCTAAGATCCCGTTAAATAACACACAATCTTGACTTTGGCCAACAAATTGTATGATAATTAACTAGGTAGATCTCTAAGATCAATTGGATCTCATCCAATTCCTAGATCCAGTAGGTGGACATCCAAGTCCGAAACATATATCTTATATATGCCAATATATCCAATATATTGCCTAACATTTTTCCTCTGAATCAACTAAGCATTGGCTTTGGCACAACAAACTTAGTGATCCCAGTTAAGCGTGACCCATTGACCTTGGAAAGCTTCGTAATCAATGTCGATGGACAAAAGTGATCTTGACTTTGGCCAACAAATCACAACTTGGACAAGACACCGATATCAAACAAAGCCTTCATGATTCAAACACATCCTCGACGGACAAAGGTCTTGACTTTGGCCAACAAACCAATGCCAGTCTCGGATCTTGAGTAAGAATCATTTAATGGAAGGAAAAACGCTTAATATTTTGCGAGGGTTTTTCGTGTGCAAATTGGCAACCAATTTATTATCTTTGTTAAGGTCTCATCATTATACACCCTTAAACATGCATTCTAAACGCATAATAAAGCGCGTATAAATAAATAATAATGATATGCGGATGGATACTTTACACATTGATCCTAGATCAAATCTCTCACTTTCCTCTCTCCTGCTAGCACAAGTATTGCTTCTACCCGTTACATAACACTTCTAAAGAAACCTCATTTACATTGAGGGGAATAGGTGAGAAGAGAAATATAAAGAGTCATGAGAGATAAGGCTGGACACGCAGGTCCAATTAATAAATTCTAAATTTATTACAACAATTTCCAAAATTGCCCCACCTATCTAATATCCATCCGATATACATTATTCATGCATCGCAACCATGTATTCACACAAGCATGTTATCAGTCAATCTAATCCAATTAATTAATCTGATAATTAATGACCATCCAATGTTCAAACAACGATTTGATTTTGTGCGAGTCCGACTCGTTTTGCGAATAAGTACTCAAAGTACGAATTCTTGAATTAAATTAAACTACAACATTAAATCCAATTTAATTTGTATTTAATACTAATCCATTTATTTAATTCCAAATTAAATATTACACTTTATTAACGAACCTTTGCGACTTAGATTCTAAATCTAACCGCAACGGGTCTCAAAGCCTGATTAACATCCAATGTTAATTTAATTTAAAGTCCAATGGGCTTTTAATTAATTTCTCAAGGCATGGACTTTTGGTCAACATGGGTCAAACCCATTACCAAAGCCTATTAAAGGAATCACCCTTATATGCCAAGAAACCAATTTAGGCCCATTAGGCCTAATTAAAATATTAAGGTCCATTAAGTCATATTGGACTTTATGGAAATGGTTTTGGGCCCAATTGGATCCAAACAATTTAGCCTAAACAAAACTTGGTACAACCAAGCCCATTTAAGCCCAATTACAAATTATAAGGCCGAATTCCAAATTTGGCCCAACATAATTAAATTCCAAAATTCCAATTTCACAATTTAATTACTCAAAGTGTATTACATAATTAATTACCCAAATTAACATTTCCAAAACATCAATTAGCCTAATTAATTATGCTTATCAACATTAAAATATGTCCAACACATTTTAACCAAAATCAACTCATTTCCCATGCTATCTAGTCTCGGCAATTTGGGCATTTTTATGTCCGATTCGAATTCAATCCAATTAAATCCAATTCAACATTAAATCAACATTCCCAATTGATTTCAAGTCATCCAATGAATCAAAAATAAAAAATACTAAGACATTTAGGGCTCCATATGATTCGGCCAAGCCAACCAAAAGGGGAAAAATTGATCCAATCAATATTTCATGAAATTGATCCAATACAACTTCAATTAAACATCATTTAAGCATGCTTAATCAAACAATTTCATCAAATCATGCTCAAAATCAATTTACCCAATTTTAACCCTAAATTCAAATTTCATGCTCAAACCTGGCTCTGATACCATTGTTGGAGTTTCAACGGTCTAACCGGGATCGATTATCAAGCATAGAAATGAACATGTGAATACTCGATCAAGTTGCGTAATACTTACATCGATCGGTTGAGGCGATGCGATGAACACAAAAACTCTTTTCCCCTCCAAGGTAGCTCACGGCAGTGAGCAGTTTTTTTGTCTCCAAAATTTTCGGTCATCACCTCCAAGTGTGCTCTATTGATGCTCCAAGCTCCAAGCTTCTCAAATGGTGATTCCAAGCTCACAAGTGGGTTTTCCTATCACCTTAGGATGACTTCATTAGAGTGCTAGCTCTCTTGATTTTGCAATAAAATCATCAAGATAATGAACCCTAGGCTCACGGTTTGGAGAGAAGAAAAATGGCCACAATGGCCGAATGAGGAGAGGCAAAAATAAGGCCCTTGGCCGAATCATATATGAGAGAGGAGATGAGAGTTGTGTTGGTTTTTGTATATCTAATACCAAATACAAAAGTCAAACACCAAATAATAAACAAATGGTAAATGTCTTTCAAGCTTTCAAAAGCTTTTTCAAAACCTTCCATCTACTATTCACATCACTCATGTCTAGACATCACATCACATCACTCAAAGTGACAAGTGATTTGATGCTTGATGTGACTTGTGATTTGACGCTTGATGTGACTTGCGGGCCGTACTTGAATTCGAAATGCGAGAGCGCTCGCAAAACACTCCCGGGCTCGGGTTCGCTAATTCCAAATTAACGAATTTTCTGTTGCGACGTAATTAATTAATTATGTTGGTTTCTAATTAGGTCCCAAGAATGAAATCAAGCACAAAAAACGCATGCGAATACACAAAGGAGAATGGCGGAAATATACTCACAATGAACGGATCTTGCGACGCGAAGAACACAAGCCTTCATGCTCCAAAACGGTCACGGCTGTAGCTTCTCCTTGCAGTGGACTGCTCGGTTTTGGCTCATCAAGGACCTCCAAGATTCGGCCATTGATGACCTCCATTGAAGCTCCAAGCTTCAAGCTTCCAAAAACGATTCCATGCTCATGAAAACGCTGTCCTATCACCTTAGGAAGACTCATGGTGTGCTAGCACTTTGATTTTCTTGCTTCTCCTTTTATAATCGGCAGAACCAAATTTTGGAAGAAGAAGAAGAAAATCGGCTCCAAGCCGTGTGAGAGAGAAGGAAAGAGAGGAGGGAAAAATTGGGTTTCCTAGAAACCGTATACCGAGAGAGAGAGAGAATAAAATAAAAAAATTATATTAGGTTTTATATTTCCAAAATAATTAAACCATTTACCACCTTTTTTAATTTCAAAAAGACAAGCAATAAATGCTTTCTTTCATCTCACATCATCTCATATCAATCAATCAAATGTCACATCACTCAAAGTGACATGTGATTTGACGCTTGATGTGACTTGCGATTTGACGCTCGATTTGACTTGCGTGCCGCACTCGAATTCGAAATGCGAGCGCTCGCAAATAATCCCGGGCTCGGGTTCGCTAATTCCGAATTAATGAATTTTCCGTTGCGACGTAATTAAATGATTACGCCTAGCGAAATCACTATTCACGTCGCTAACATCACAGCATCGGATGATCACGTGCTAGGCCTGGGGATGGAATTGTGTCTGCCCCGTACGAAACACATATCGGATGTCTGGCAACTAGTCTCTATAATCGGATAAACATGACCTAGTCATAATATCCCGATAGCTCGAGCATATAAGAGAACGAGTTCCGTATCCTATGTGACCATCATCTCCATATGACTGGAGTGATACTTCCGTCTTAACATCACACCCAACACACTACGATTCTCAATATACCCAGTATTGGCGTACACAGAACCTGTTAAAGCCCTGGACGACCTCAACCAAAGTATATTGATTGTCGCAAGTATTAGATGTGCAAGTCTCAGGTTAAGACCAAATACACCTACACTGATTTCGGACTTCCATAGACACATAGTCATACTACCAATGGAATTCCGATGGGGTCTATCCAGAGCGAAGCTGTTTCCCGTACCATCGGTAAAACACAACCTCCTATTACACTTGCGTGAGTATCCTATACCCAAATATATGAGAACTATGCCGTTGTTCCCTCACAACACGCACAAGTGTAATACTAGTCTTTTACATATTTATCGATGTCCGATCTCGATAATACTATGACTAGGGATATTTAATGATTTATCCTTCGTGGACTGATACTGTCTCATATCATTCTCAATCCAGGAACAAATCATAAAGACCTCCTATCATTTATATATCTTGGTGATCTAATCACAAATAATAAGAGTGCAATCTCCTTTGTCACATAGTTAATTTGTACAACAACACCATGATCTGTACAAATAGTGACGCTATGGGTCATAATTGTCCAACAATCTCCCACTTGGGCTATAGCCAGTCACTCGAGTGCTTGACACCCAACTATGTACGGTTGGCTCAAACTGATGAGAAAAGCTTTCGTCAGCGGATTTGTATGAATATCATCTGATGCGATTTATTCGATCATCACATCGCCACGATGTATGATCCGAACGAGTCAGATGAATATCGAAGTATTTATCTAGATCGTTGATGAGACCATTAATTCTTTAGCCTGTGCTCAAGCCTAGCTCAGCTGCTAACAGAATTATATCTAATCTAATTAGATTTATTATCGACCCAAATGGCTACTATTGCTGCCTCAGCTGCAGCAATAACCTGCTTTTGTTGTTTATTCGGTAACAGTATCTTGCTTGGAAGATTTCCAGCTCACTGTACCGTTATTTAAACTTTTATAGTACCGCTGTTACGACTTACAGTCGTTATCATGAAAGCCAAGCTTTCACCGATTATATTATGGGAATATCATTTCCAAGAAATGATATATCATCATTACTCAGGACATTCACTGTCAGTGCGCTCCCACTAACCTCCTTATATACACAAGAATTATTTTTCGTTTTGAATTAAATCATACACCATTATGATTACATCAAAACGATAATTACAAGAACTTAATGCTTGCTTCAATCCATCTATGGATCGAATAACCCGCAAACCTAGTTTTCTTGTTATGGTTCGACAAAACCGTCAAGATGTTGTAAACATCCTCCGAAAAGTTTCCGTCAAGGAAAGCGGTTTTGGCATTCAGTTGCCACATTTCATGAATGAAACATGCAGCATTAGCAATCATTATCCAAACGGATTTACCGTGGCAACAGGTAAAAGGTTTCGTCGCAATCAACATAATGTTGATAACTCTACCTTTTCGCTACAAGCCTAGCTTAGTACGTTGGTATGTTGCCTTCCATGTATGTCTTCCTTGAAGACCTATAATGTACTAATAGGCATAATGCCTTGCGGTACATCAACTAGTATCCAAACTTGTTGATTTACATGGAATCCATTTTGGACTCATGACACTTTTTCATAACTGGGAGTCGATACCTTGTATCACTTCCTCATACGTAGTCAGTTGGTATTCCTCAAAAGATTGACATCTTTATGAGGTGAGAGATCAGAAAACCATACCCCAGGTTGTTTTCTGACTCTCTCCAACCTACGCGGTTCTTGTGTATTCGAAGATTAATGGTATAGTTTCATCCTTGATGAACTATTTATGTTCCATTAGGATTCAGTGCCTCGAATAGTATTACCCCGATTTTCATCGAGTTTTACTATCCTCCCACTTACCACCGCATATCGGTATTCCTCTTAGGAAAACCGCATGGTGAGCAATAATTAAATTGTTCTCATGTGAGTTGTATAAGTACTATACTTTTGGTATCCTTAGGATAACCTACAACTTGGCACTTATCCAATTTGGGTTCTTGTTTGGTATCATCCAAACGTATGCCAGCATACCCAAATTATCAGGAATGTGAAACCCGGTTTCTTTTCCCGTTCATATCGAATATGATATATGTCAAACAGATTTTTATGGAACCTTATTCTAAATAAGTTCTGCACTGTTTAGCGTATTCGTTGAAGGAAATGGTAGCTCAGAGTGACTCATGATTAACCTTATCATGTCTAACAAAATTTGGTTAATCATGTTCGGACACACCGTCAAACTGACGTGTTCCGGGAGGAGTCCTCATTTGAAAGAATACTATACTCTTTCAAGTATTTTAGAAACTTATTGCTTAAGTATTTTCCATTACGGTCTTACCGTGACGGTTTAATACTTTAGCTGATCTATTTGTCTATTTCGTGTCGAAACTATGAAAGTTTCCGATTTGTGTTCTTCAAAAGAAACACATATCCTTAACGCGATGCCACATCCATAAAGGTAACGAAATATTCATATTCACATCTAGCCTAGCTAGAAATGGGCCCACTTGCTTCACTATGAACTAGGGCTAACAGATCGGTGGCACTGGCACTTTTACCAAGTAAATAGTATTTTAGGCACTTTGCCCAATAAACTAGATTCGTAGACTTTATTTGATTGGAATCAAATCAGTCCTAGTACCCACTCTTCAAAAGTGTGGATATACGAGTCTTATTTATTGTGTCCCAGACAACAATGCCACAATTAAATTTCATCTGATCAAATCAGTCCGAGCTATTTGTTTGTCATGTTATATGTTTGAGATTTTATTTATATTCAAAATATAAATATTGTTATTCACATCTAATGTGGTTATCTCAATATCATCTTTATATAATAAAACACTTTAGTGTTCTAGAATATAAAGGTACACCCGCGGCGGGTTATACGCGATATAGAGATAATGTTTCTAGTCAAACTAGTTACATCATAACAGTTTCCTAATTTACGTACATACCCAAAGGGTAGTTCCTAAACTTAGGTATCTACGGTTAAAACAGCGACTTTCGTCCCGTTTCCAATTCGCAGATTAATCTCTATTGAAGTCAGTATCCTGTTCAAAACAGATTCTGAACATCAATACATACATGTATATGTATCACACTATGTATTTAAAATCTAATTTTAATACTAGTCATGAACATATTTATGACAATCATATTTGAAGTCAGAGCCTTGCTCGTCTTCAATTCCTTCTTGGGATATGTCATTTTATCTTCCTAGAAGATTATAATGATTTTGCCTTTGCCATTTTCAATCATTCTAGAAGCCTTTGGCCAAGCCTCGGGTTTCTAGAATATCGAAGTAAGGTGTGCCTTGCGCTACTTGCCTAATTGCAAACTTTGACTTTATCTCCTTGAGATTAGTCATTAATTCTCCAAGAATTATTTATTGCAATTTTAGTATTTCAAAGATCTAAAATAGATCCATGAAAATCCTTCAATTTCATTATCATACTTTAAGGATCTAATCCTTAGTTCTGATTCAGAAATTAAGGAGTTTACCGCGACAAGCTTAATGGATTAAACACTTAAGTTGTCATCACATCAATATTCCAAATATCATGCTTTACTGTTTGCTTAACTCCGGGCTTAGCTTAATATGTTACTTTATCAAATAAAGTAACTTATTAATTCCAGGGCCATCCTGAAATATTTGTTCCCAATTTGAAAATTATAGTCGTTTAAATACATTTTCACCCAGGATTATGTTTTAAACACTAATATTTCATTTATCTTGATTCTAATAGTCCAACTATTTAATCAACGATTTGTGGTACTATATATTATAATGATTATTATAGTCCAACTATACAATCAAATATAATTTAAATTAATTAACCTCAATTACATTGATTACTATAATCCAATTATAAAATCAACTGTAAATTGAAATTAATTAATTCAAATATATTGATTACTATAATCCAATTATATAATCAACTATAATACAGTCCAACTGCTTCAATTAAAAAAACAATTAAATATTAGTCCAACTAACATTTAATCTATATGACGAATGATATTTGTTTGAGCGCGTATGGCAAGCAATTAAACGAATATTGCAAATTCAATTCTTGCCTCCCACTATTTTTTGGCGAGCCTCTAACCCTCTGTCGAGTACTCGGGAAACCATGTTTCCTAGTAGGCTAGGATCCCGTTAAATATCACACAATCTTGACTTTGGCCAACAAATTATATGATAATTAACTAGGTAGATCTCCAAGATCGATTGGATCCAATCCAATACCTAGATCCGGTAGGGGGACATCCAAGTCCGAAACATATATCTTATATATGCCAATACATCCAATGTATTACCTAACCTGTTTCCTCTGAATCAACTAAGCCTTGGCTTTGGCACAAAAAACTTAGTGATCCCAGTTGATGAGTGATATTTCTATCACTATTTCCCACTCATTTATCCTAATATTTTGTATAGTTTCTTGAGTCTTGTGAATATTTTGATGTGTTTGTGTGTTATTTTGTAGATAAATAAAGTTTCAGGACATTCTGGAGGTGATTTAGAGCAAAACTGTGAAAATTGGCAAAAAAAAGGCAATTTGGTAATTTCCCGCGTCGCGACGCCAGGACCTTCAGCGTCGCGACGCCTAACGTGCACCAGAGTCTGCTATCGTGCGCCGGGTCAACGGGTCAGAATTTGAGAAGTTTGACTTTGCTAACATGCGCCGTGCCACGTGTCACCATCACAGCCGATCAGCTAACGTGCGCCGTGCCACGTGTCATCATCCTACGGTGCCGACACTCACAATTGCCACGTGTGCCACGTGTCATCCTATGTCAGCGCCATGTCATCGGTCAACGAGTCAACTTTGCCACGCGTCATGCCACGACATCATCCACGTCAGCAGGTCAACCGAGTCAACATGCCACGTCAGCATCAGCCAATCATAGCGTGACACATGTCGCAATCCTACGGTGCCGACAATTGATCTCAGCCGCCTTGCCACGTCAGCGCCACGTCAGCATAATCATTGAGCTCTTAGCCGCCTCGCCATGTGTCACCTTATCCTCTTAGCCGCCTCGCCACGTGTCAAGCCGAGAGCATGCTACGATTCACTATTCTGGCGTCGCGACGCGGAGACCCTTGGCGTCGCAACGCTGGAAGCTTACCCGCGCCTATAAATTGAGCTCGAGATTTCAGTTTTTATTGTACCACTCTCTCTCTTGTATTCTATCTAAAGAGAGAGTTTCTCTCTCTAGATTCTTTAGTTTTTAGTTTTTTTTTTTTTTTTTTAGTTTTGTAAATAATTTTAATTACGTTATGTAATAATAGTAATTTAATTTTTACTTTTTACTTTTTACAGTTTTCAGGTGATTGAACAAATGGAACAATACTGGGAGATTGAAAGATCACGAGCTTTACAAGAAAATACACCCCAAATTTGGGAGCAACAGTCCGGTTTCCTGAGGCCTGTTGTCCAGCCCAACAATTATCACTGGATGCCAGAACCAAGCAATATTACATTTGCTCAACAGAACGCAATGGAGAGATGTGACATATGTAATGGTAACCACCCTAGAGATTATTGCGAATATAACTACCATCCAGGGTGGCATTGGTAAGAGATAGCTGAGTAATGAGTTTCCACTCCTGAGACGTATCACTGGATGCCAGAACCAAGCAATATTACATTTTGCATTTTTGTATTTTTATTTTGACTAAAAAAGTGAAATTGGTAAAAGATAGCTGAGTAAGGAGTTTCCACTCCTAAGACGTATCTCAAACCTATTTTGAAACAAGTTAATTTTTTCTTATTTCCTTTTGAATTATTTAATTTGTGAATTCTCCATAAAACTGACTAAAATGAATCTTCATATGCTCAGTTGGCAAGTATTATCAACATACATAGTAACATACAGACATGAGCTAAAATTGAAAAGTTTGTAATATTCAGTACTCTAGTTTAATTGGAGGAAGCATCTCAAAAAGTGATGGAGTAAAAAAAAAAAAAAACGTCTGTAATCCGAGTTATTAAGTCTGTAAGGGTGTTTTAACACCTAGTGCCCTAAAGCCAACTGGTTTGGGAGTCACTGGCCCAAAGCTCGTTACATGGATCAAAGATGCTGCAAAAATATATATATCTGAAGTCTGAGTAATTAAGTCTGTAGGGGTGTCTTAACACCTGGTGCCCTAAAGCCAACTGGTTTGGGAGCCACCGACCCAACGCTCGTTACATAGATGAAATATATTGTATATAAATAAAAAATAGAGAAAAATCAAAGAAAAAATCAGAAAAATTATTCCATTGTTGGAAAAAGGTGTGAAATCTGATAGAACTTTAGGACAAAATATTACTCTCTTATCAACTGCACTTATGACTGTTGTGGGCAAAAATGAGTTGTTTAATATTTTGATGGCTGTGTATATGAAGAATGGTAAATATAATCGGAGAATTTACTTATTTAGTAATTTAGAAAGAAACAAAACAACTAGTAACTTTGAGTAGAAGTCTCACCTGATTAGTCACTAACTTCTTTATTCTCTTTTCGCTTGTCTTTTTGCTTTTGTGTGCATTAGTTTCATAACCTTTTTACTTTTGTAAAATGTTTATGGGTATCATTGCTGTAAACCCTCACGAGACTACAACTCGTCCACTAGGGACACCTATGGGTTTAAAGGCTTGTTGCATACGCTAAATGCAATCGTGATCCCTACGAAAGTGGCTTAGATATTTTTATTTATTTACGTTATTTTATTTTATGTTTTGCTCGAGGACTAGCAAATGTTAGGTTTGGGGTGTGATGAGTGATATTTCTATCACTATTTCCCACTCATTTATCCTAATATTTTGTATAGTTTCTTGAGTCTTGTGAATATTTTGATGTGTTTTGTGTTATTTTGTAGATAAATAAAGTTTCAGGACATTCTAGAGGTGATTTGGAGCAAAACTGTGAAAATTGGCAAAAAAAAGGCATTTTGGTAATTTCCCGCGTCGCGACGCCAGGACCTTCAGCGTCGCGACGCCTAACGTGCACCGGAGTCTGCTATCGTGCGCCGGGTCAACGGGTCGGAATTGAGAAGTTTGACTTTGCTAACATGCGCCATGCCACGTGTCACCATCACAGCCGATCAACTAACATGCGCCGTGCCACGTGTCATCATCCTACGGTGCCGACACTCACAATTGCCACGTGTGCCACATGTCATCCTATGTCAGCGCCACGTCATCGGTCAACGAGTCAACTTTGCCACGCGTCATGCCACGTCAGCAGGTCAACCGAGTCAACATGCCACGTCAACATCAGCCAATCACAGCGTGACACGTGTCGCAATCCTACGGTGCCGACAATTGATCTCAGCCGCCTTGCCACGTCAGCGCCACGTCAGCATAATCATTGAGCTCTTAGCCGCCTCGCCACGTGTCGCCTTATCCTCTTAGCCGCCTCGCCACGTGTCAAGCCGAGAGCATGCCACGATTCACTATTCTGGCGTCGCGACGCGGAGACCCTTGGCGTCGCGACGCTGGAAGCTTACCCGAGCCTATAAATTGAGCTCGAGATTTCAGTTTTTATTGTACCACTCTCTCTCTTTTATTCTATCTAAAGAGAGAGTTTCCTCTCTAGATTCTTTAGTTTTTAGTTTTTTTTTTTTTTATTTTTAGTTTTGTAAATAATTTTAATTACGTTTTGTAATAATAGTAATTTAATTTTTACTTTTTACTTTTTACTTTTTACAGTTTTTACTATTCACCATGATGATGTAACTTCCCCATGCTAGGGTGAAAGGTAATTCTTTTATTATTGCTATTTAGATTAATCTCCCCTAAATATAATATATTCACTATTTAAAATATTGACTTAATAAGAGATACCGCTATATTGGTCGGTAGGTAATTCATTTTAATCTGGTTTAAACTTGACTAATCAAAGATACCGCCAGATTGGTCGGTTGGTAATTAAATTCCCTTACCGCCTATATGGCAGGTTTATTTTGGTTCCGCCTTAATGGCTGGTCGGACTTAATTTGACTTAATCAGGATACCGCCAGATTGGTCGGTTGGTAATATTATCACAAGTTTATATATTATTTTATGGGAGATATCTAAATTAGTAGTAGTAAAAGTAATTCCTTTTACCTTAGCATTTCATTTTATTGTAATTTACTTTTCAGTTTTTACTTTATGTCTTTTACTTTTTCACTAGCCCTAGTTATATGTTAGTTATCTGGGGTTGTGATGAATTTTAATATCACCGGTTTATAAGGGGTTATTTTATAGTTTGGGTAATTTAAAGGTTTATTTATTAAGTCTTAAGCTTAATGCTTCTTGTTGTCTGATCACCAATAAGATTGATATGGTAAATCTAAAATGAACTAGACATAGGGATTTTAGGTTTCAGCCTTAGAGTTAATAGCCCACGATCTTCTTTGAGGATAGATAACCCTTTAATAGATTTCCTTACAGGATAGGAATATACCTGTCGGGCGAGGGTAACCATAATTGGAACTTAATCTTAATGAATCCAGGTAATTTGGTTGACATAGACATATGGTTCAATTGGGTTAAACTGGGTATTTGTAGTTGACCATCGGAAAAGGATTTTACATAATTTAGTGTTCCAGGTTAGTAAACCGATTTATTTCACAAACATAAAATAATCACTTCATCTTTTAAATGATATTAGAATGATTCACAACCCTAGATCTTTGTGTCTTTTGTTATTTTCCTTAGTATTTTCTTTATCATTTTTATTTATTTATTTAGCAACTACAATCAACAACACCAAATCAATCAAGCAATCAATTCTCTTCTCCATTTAATTAGATATTTGTAAATAAATAGATTCAACAATTAATAACAACAATAGGAATTAAGTCCTTGTGGGATCGATATTTTTATACTACTTGAACGATACGTGCGCTTGCGTTATACGTGTGTGTTTACGCCGGTCAAGTTTTTGGCGCCGTTGCCGGGGAGTTATTTTTCTTGAGTTATTAATTTTGAAGCTATCTAATTTACTTGTATCTAATTTTCTTTATTTTTATCTGTAATTTTATTTCTTTCTTCTGTTTTTAGGTGATTGAACAAATGGAACACTACTGGGAGATTGAAAGATCACGAGCTTTTCAAGAAAATACACCCCAATTTGGGAGCAACAGTCCAGTTTCCTGAGGCCTGTTGTCCAGCCCAACAATTATCACTGGATGCCAGAACCAAGCAATATTACATTTGCTCAACAGAACGCAATGGAGAGATGTGACATATGTAATGGTAACCACCCTAGAGATTATTGCGAATACAACTACCATCCAGGGTGGCAGAACTATCAAGATCCTTCATGGTATGACGAGCCATCACATTTCACAAAACCACATTTTCCATCTTATCCACCATCTACCTATGATTTTCATCAACAACCAGAACCATCAAAGAAAGATCAGTTGATTCACATGCTCAAGGATTGGTTCGAGGAACGAGAAGCTCAATTTGATGCACAAATTCAGAGTCAAACGGTGTTCTATACAGAGGATGACAGATCAAGTTAGACAATTAACAGATAACCTGAATCACATATCTCACGGAGCAAATTCAAACAATAATGAAGAAGCCTTCGAATATCCTCAGATTCATCATGACATCATAACAGAGGATGAGGCTGAGAGGTATCAAGAACCAGAGGTATCAGTTCAGGAGCCCGAACCGGCAAAGTCTCGATTTGATTTTTATTATTCTGACTCTGACGAGGATGAAGAAGCTGAGCTATTTGTACCAACTTCACCAACAAAGGAAGATGAAACTTTCCAACCTCAAAATGAAGATCTTGGAGATTCCATTGCACAAATGTTTGAAGAAGATCTACTTGAGCCAATCATTTCACCCAAATTAGAGGATGAAGACCTAAAATCTGACATTTCTTTTCATCCTCAGGTTGATAATTTTGAAGCATGCATTTCACAGATGACAGATGAAGAGCTGAATGTAGAAATTTTCAAATACATCTGTGAAGAAAATGTGGAACAAGAAACAGAGCAAATGGAGGAGCAACTGTCTGACCTTAATAAAGATCCAGAGCATTCAGGAGAAACATCGCTGTTTTGGGGAGTACAAATCAAAAATATCGCCCAAAAGCTTGACTTTGGCCAACAAATTATATGATAATTAACTAGGTAGATCTCCAAGATCGATTGGATCCAATCCAATACCTAGATCCGGTAGGGGGACATCCAAGTCCGAAACATATATCTTATATATGCCAATACATCCAATGTATTACCTAACCTGTTTCCTCTGAATCAACTAAGCCTTGGCTTTGGCACAAAAAACTTAGTGATCCCAGTTGATGAGTGATATTTCTATCACTATTTCCCACTCATTTATCCTAATATTTTGTATAGTTTCTTGAGTCTTGTGAATATTTTGATGTGTTTTGTGTTATTTTGTAGATAAATAAAGTTTCAGGACATTCTGGAGGTGATTTAGAGCAAAACTGTGAAAATTGGCAAAAAAAAGGCAATTTGGTAATTTCCCGCGTCGCGACGCCAGGACCTTCAGCGTCGCGACGCCTAACGTGCACCAGAGTCTGCTATCGTGCGCCGGGTCAACGGGTCAGAATTTGAGAAGTTTGACTTTGCTAACATGCGCCGTGCCACGTGTCACCATCACAGCCGATCAGCTAACGTGCGCCGTGCCACGTGTCATCATCCTACGGTGCCGACACTCACAATTGCCACGTGTGCCACGTGTCATCCTATGTCAGCGCCATGTCATCGGTCAACGAGTCAACTTTGCCACGCGTCATGCCACGACATCATCCACGTCAGCAGGTCAACCGAGTCAACATGCCACGTCAGCATCAGCCAATCATAGCGTGACACATGTCGCAATCCTACGGTGCCGACAATTGATCTCAGCCGCCTTGCCACGTCAGCGCCACGTCAGCATAATCATTGAGCTCTTAGCCGCCTCGCCATGTGTCACCTTATCCTCTTAGCCGCCTCGCCACGTGTCAAGCCGAGAGCATGCTACGATTCACTATTCTGGCGTCGCGACGCGAGACCCTTGGCGTCGCAACGCTGGAAGCTTACCCGCGCCTATAAATTGAGCTCGAGATTTCAGTTTTATTGTACCACTCTCTCTCTTGTATTCTATCTAAAGAGAGAGTTTCTCTCTCTAGATTCTTTAGTTTTTAGTTTTTTTTTTTTTTTTTAGTTTTGTAAATAATTTTAATTACGTTATGTAATAATAGTTAATTTAATTTTTACTTTTTACTTTTTACAGTTTCAGGTGATTGAACAAATGGAACAATACTGGGAGATTGAAAGATCACGAGCTTTACAAGAAAATACACCCCAAATTTGGGGCAACAGTCCGGTTTCCTGAGGCCTGTTGTCCAGCCCAACAATTATCACTGGATGCCAGAACCAAGCAATATTACATTTGCTCAACAGAACGCAATGGAGAGATGTGACATATGTAATGGTAACCACCCTAGAGATTATTGCGAATATAACTACCATCCAGGGTGGCATTGGTAAGAGATAGCTGAGTAATGAGTTTCCACTCCTGAGACGTATCACTGGATGCCAGAACCAAGCAATATTACATTTTGCATTTTTGTATTTTTATTTTGACTAAAAAAGTGAAATTGGTAAAAGATAGCTGAGTAAGGAGTTTCCACTCCTAAGACGTATCTCAAACCTATTTGAAACAAGTTAATTTTTTCTTATTTCCTTTTGAATTATTTAATTTGTGAATTCTCCATAAAACTGACTAAAATGAATCTTCATATGCTCAGTTGGCAAGTATTATCAACATACATAGTAACATACAGACATGAGCTAAAATTGAAAAGTTTGTAATATTCAGTACTCTAGTTTAATTGGAGGAAGCATCTCAAAAAGTGATGGAGTAAAAAAAAAAAAAAACGTCTGTAATCCGAGTTATTAAGTCTGTAAGGGTGTTTTAACACCTAGTGCCCTAAAGCCAACTGGTTTGGGAGTCACTGGCCCAAAGCTCGTTACATGGATCAAAGATGCTGCAAAAATATATATATCTGAAGTCTGAGTAATTAAGTCTGTAGGGGTGTCTTAACACCTGGTGCCCTAAAGCCAACTGGTTTGGGAGCCACCGACCCAACGCTCGTTACATAGATGAAATATATTGTATATAAATAAAAAATAGAGAAAAATCAAAGAAAAAATCAGAAAAATTATTCCATTGTTGGAAAAAGGTGTGAAATCTGATAGAACTTTAGGACAAAAATATTACTCTCTTATCAACTGCACTTATGACTGTTGTGGGCAAAAATGAGTTGTTTAATATTTTGATGGCTGTGTATATGAAGAATGGTAAATATAATCGGAGAATTTACTTATTTAGTAATTTAGAAAGAAACAAAACAACTAGTAACTTTGAGTAGAAGTCTCACCTGATTAGTCACTAACTTCTTTATTCTCTTTTCGCTGTCTTTTTGCTTTTGTGTGCATTAGTTTCATAACCTTTTTACTTTTGTAAAATGTTTATGGGTATCATTGCTGTAAACCCTCACGAGACTACAACTCGTCCACTAGGGACACCTATGGGTTTAAAGGCTTGTTGCATACGCTAAATGCAATCGTGATCCCTACGAAAGTGGCTTAGATATTTTTATTTATTTACGTTATTTTATTTTATGTTTTGCTCGAGGACTAGCAAAATGTTAGGTTTGGGGTGTGATGAGTGATATTTCTATCACTATTTCCCACTCATTTATCCTAATATTTTGTATAGTTTCTTGAGTCTTGTGAATATTTTGATGTGTTTTGTGTTATTTTGTAGATAAATAAAGTTTCAGGACATTCTAGAGGTGATTTGGAGCAAAACTGTGAAAATTGGCAAAAAAAAGGCATTTTGGTAATTTCCCGCGTCGCGACGCCAGGACCTTCAGCGTCGCGACGCCTAACGTGCACCGGAGTCTGCTATCGTGCGCCGGGTCAACGGGTCGGAATTTGAGAAGTTTGACTTTGCTAACATGCGCCATGCCACGTGTCACCATCACAGCCGATCAACTAACATGCGCCGTGCCACGTGTCATCATCCTACGGTGCCGACACTCACAATTGCCACGTGTGCCACATGTCATCCTATGTCAGCGCCACGTCATCGGTCAACGAGTCAACTTTGCCACGCGTCATGCCACGTCAGCAGGTCAACCGAGTCAACATGCCACGTCAACATCAGCCAATCACAGCGTGACACGTGTCGCAATCCTACGGTGCCGACATTGATCTCAGCCGCCTTGCCACGTCAGCGCCACGTCAGCATAATCATTGAGCTCTTAGCCGCCTCGCCACGTGTCGCCTTATCCTCTTAGCCGCCTCGCCACGTGTCAAGCCGAGAGCATGCCACGATTCACTATTCTGGCGTCGCGACGCGGAGACCCTTGGCGTCGCGACGCTGGAAGCTTACCCGAGCCTATAAATTGAGCTCGAGATTTCAGTTTTTATTGTACCACTCTCTCTCTTTTATTCTATCTAAAGAGAGAGTTTCTCTCTCTAGATTCTTTAGTTTTTAGTTTTTTTTTTTTTATTTTTAGTTTTGTAAATAATTTTAATTACGTTTTGTAATAATAGTAATTTAATTTTTACTTTTTACTTTTTACTTTTTACAGTTTTTACTATTCACCATGATGATGTAACTTCCCCATGCTAGGGTGAAAGGTAATTCTTTTATTATTGCTATTTAGATTAATCTCCCCTAAATATAATATATTCACTATTTAAAATATTGACTTAATAAGAGATACCGCTATATTGGTCGGTAGGTAATTCATTTTAATCTGGTTTAAACTTGACTAATCAAAGATACCGCCAGATTGGTCGGTTGGTAATTAAATTCCCTTACCGCCTATATGGCAGGTTTATTTTGGTTCCGCCTTAATGGCTGGTTGGACTTAATTTGACTTAATCAGGATACCGCCAGATTGGTCGGTTGGTAATATTATCACAAGTTTATATATTATTTTATGGGAGATATCTAAATTAGTAGTAGTAAAAGTAATTCCTTTTACCTTAGCATTTTATTTTATTGTAATTTACTTTTCAGTTTTTACTTTATGTCTTTTACTTTTTCACTAGCCCTAGTTATATGTTAGTTATCTGGGGTTGTGATGAATTTTAATATCACCGGTTTATAAGGGGTTATTTTATAGTTTGGGTAATTTAAAGGTTTATTTATTAAGTCTTAAGCTTAATGCTTCTTGTTGTCTGATCACCAATAAGATTGATATGGTAAATCTAAAATGAACTAGACATAGGGATTTTAGGTTTCAGCCTTAGAGTTAATAGCCCACGATCTTCTTTGAGGATAGATAACCCTTTAATAGATTTCCTTACAGGATAGGAATATACCTGTCGGGCGAGGGTAACCATAATTGGAACTTAATCTTAATGAATCCAGGTAATTTGGTTGACATAGACATATGGTTCAATTGGGTTAAACTGGGTATTTGTAGTTGACCATCGGAAAAGGATTTTACATAATTTAGTGTTCCAGGTTAGTAAACCGATTTATTTCACAAACATAAAATAATCACTTCATCTTTTAAATGATATTAGAATGATTCACAACCCTAGATCTTTGTGTCTTTTGTTATTTTCCTTAGTATTTTCTTTTATCATTTTTATTTATTTATTTAGCAAATCTACAATCAACCAAATCAATCAAGCAATCAATTCTCTTCTCCATTTAATTAGATATTTGTAAATAAATAGATTCAACAATTAATAACAACAATAGGAATTAAGTCCTTGTGGGATCGATATTTTTATACTACTTGAACGATACGTGCGCTTGCGTTATACGTGTGTGTTTACGCCGGTCAAGTTTTTGGCGCCGTTGCCGGGGAGTTATTTTTCTTGAGTTATTAATTTTGAAGCTATCTAATTTACTTGTATCTAATTTTCTTTATTTTTATCTGTAATTTTATTTCTTTCTTCTGTTTTTAGGTGATTGAACAAATGGAACACTACTGGGAGATTGAAAGATCACGAGCTTTTCAAGAAAATACACCCCAAATTTGGGAGCAACAGTCCAGTTTCCTGAGGCCTGTTGTCCAGCCCAACAATTATCACTGGATGCCAGAACCAAGCAATATTACATTTGCTCAACAGAACGCAATGGAGAGATGTGACATATGTAATGGTAACCACCCTAGAGATTATTGCGAATACAACTACCATCCAGGGTGGCAGAACTATCAAGATCCTTCATGGTATGACGAGCCATCACATTTCACAAAACCACATTTTCCATCTTATCCACCATCTACCTATGATTTTCATCAACAACCAGAACCATCAAAGAAAGATCAGTTGATTCACATGCTCAAGGATTGGTTCGAGGAACGAGAAGCTCAATTTGATGCACAAATTCAGAGTCAAACGGTGTCTATACAGAGGATGACAGATCAAGTTAGACAATTAACAGATAACCTGAATCACATATCTCACGGAGCAAATTCAAACAATAATGAAGAAGCCTTCGAATATCCTCAGATTCATCATGACATCATAACAGAGGATGAGGCTGAGAGGTATCAAGAACCAGAGGTATCAGTTCAGGAGCCCGAACCGGCAAAGTCTCGATTTGATTTTTATTATTCTGACTCTGACGAGGATGAAGAAGCTGAGCTATTTGTACCAACTTCACCAACAAAGGAAGATGAAACTTTCCAACCTCAAAATGAAGATCTTGGAGATTCCATTGCACAAATGTTTGAAGAAGATCTACTTGAGCCAATCATTTCACCCAAATTAGAGGATGAAGACCTAAAATCTGACATTTCTTTTCATCCTCAGGTTGATAATTTTGAAGCATGCATTTCACAGATGACAGATGAAGAGCTGAATGTAGAAATTTTCAAATACATCTGTGAAGAAAATGTGGAACAAGAAACAGAGCAAATGGAGGAGCAACTGTCTGACCTTAATAAAGATCCAGAGCATTCAGGAGAAACATCGCTGTTTTGGGGAGTACAAATCAAAAATATCGCCCAAAAGCTTGACAGAATGGAACTCCCATTCCAAGTCAAACATCATACGAGACCTCCTGATTTTCTTTCTTTCTTTGCAGGAATCATTGGAACAACAATGAGCAAAAAGGTGGCACGAGCACTGAATGAGACAAAACTATTTTTGCCACTTTACTGTTGGAAGAGACCCTTCAAAAGCAACGCTCACGGGATTGTCTTTAATCGGACATCCAAAATGACATTGAAACCTCCTTAACATATGGATTTCAGTCACGTCTAGCTGAAGACGTAAAATTTAGCGCTAGCATGGAGGCAACCCATGCAATTTGTTGTAATTTTTGTTTTTATATTTTTTGTATACATGTTGTAGAGTTTTTAATTTTTTGTGTTATTTTTGTAGGGAAAAGCACAAACGGAGAATTTTAAGACAGAAGGAATGGTGTTTGGCAATCACAAAGTAGAGAGACAATTCATTAGCGATGGCTGAGTAAAGAATTAATTCTTGAGACGCATCCTAATGACTTTATACCAAACGAGTGGCGTATTGCGTACACAATTCCGTTACCTTAATTATTGCTTTGATTCGCTTTTCTGTTGTAATTATCTTTATTTTCGTAGACAGGATCCAGACTTTTTGACCTTTCACGATTCATTTTGTTGTTTAGCAAACAAACGTCCTTAGGAAGATACTAGTGCTATTATTACTCACCCCTTTTCAGGTATTATAAATTCAACTCATCATTGCACCTTTGAAGTCATCCAGAGTTGAGAAAGAAAAACATAAAAAATGGAAGCCACTTCAAGAAGACGAGTTGAAAACATCTGTGTGTTTTGTGGTAGTAGTGTTGGTACTAAACCACAATACATAGAAGCAGCACATGAATTGGGTCGAGTCTTAGCTGCAAGGAATATGCACTTGATATATGGCGGAGGCAATCTTGGATTAATGGGGATCATTTCAAAAGCCGTACAAGAATGAGGTAGTCACGTTTTGGGAATCATCCCAAAACCCTTGGCCGAGGCAAATATTATTGAACCATCTAACGGAGAGGAACTGATCATGCCAGGTATGTCTGAACGACTGGTAGAAATGATTAATCGTGCTGATGCTTTTATTGCTTTGCCAGGTGGCTTGGGTACATTGGAGGAAATTTTTATTGTACTATATTGGGCGAACCTGAACATACACAAGAAACCAATTGGGTTGTTTAACATTGATGGATTTTATGATTTTCTTTGTGTGTTTCTTGATGATGCCCGGAGAAATGGGTTCATATCAAAACCTTTAAAAGAACTTCTCTTTACTGCCAGAACCGCTCCGGATCTAATTGACCAACTCATAGCATATGAACCACAAGTTGACCCTATCATTTCAAAGATAAATTGGTCTGGGGACGATTGTGGTAAGAGGCGTCAGGTTAATATGGTCTTAACCTTTAAATTCCTGTAGAATTTCAGTTAACCAGGTATTATCTTCTAAACTCTCTTCTACTGTTTAAGACATTGGGGACAATGTCTCATTTAGGTTTGGGGGAGGAAATTAGTTGATTAATATCTTGTTTTTAGTTTGTGTGTTGTTTTTATTTTTAGTTCAAAATTTTTCGAAAAATACAAAAAAATTTAAAAATTTTCAAAAATTACAAAAATTATAAAAATATTTTGCATTTTTGTGTTTTTATTTTGACTAAAAAGGTGAAATTGGTAAGAGATAGCTGAGTAAGGAGTTTCCACTCCTGAGACGTATCTCAAACCTATTTTGAAACAAGTTAATTTTTTTTTATTTCCTTTTGAATTATTTAATTTGTGAATTCTCCATAAAACTGACTAAAATGAATCTTCATATGCTCAGTTGGCAAGTATTATCAACATACATAGTAACATACGGACATGAGCTAAAATTGAAAAGTTTGTAATATTCAGTACTCTAGTTTAATTGGAGGAAGCATCTCAAAAAGTGATGGAGTAAAAAAAAAAAAACGTCTGTAATCCGAGTTATTAAGTCTGTAAGGGTGTTTTTAACACCTAGTGCCCTAAAGCCAACTGGTTTGGGAGTCACTGGCCCAAAGCTCGTTACATGGATCAAAGATGCTTCAAAATATATATATCTGAAGTCTGAGTAATTAAGTCTGTAGGGGTGTCTTAACACCTGGTGCCCTAAAGCCAACTGGTTTGGGAGCCACCGACCCAACGCTCGTTACATAGATGGAAGATATTGTATATAAATAAAAAATAGAGAAAAATCAAAGAAAAAATCAGAAAAATCAGAAAAATTATTCCATTGTTGCAAAAAGGTGTGAAATCTGATAGAACTTTAGGACAAAATATTACTCTCTTATCAACTGCACTTATGACTGTTGTGGGCAAAAATGAGTTGTTTAATATTTTGTTGGCTGTGTGTATATGAAGAATGGTAAATATAATCGAAGAATTTACTTATTTAGTAATTTAGAAAGAAACAAAACAACTAGTAACTTTGAGTAGAAGTCTCACCTGATTAGTCACTAACTTCTTTATTCTCTTTTCGCTTGTCTTTTTGCTTTTGTGTGCATTAGTTTCATTACCTTTTTACTTTTGTAAAATGTTTGTGGGTATCATTGCTGTAAATGACCGGCGTAATCACACACGTATAACGCAAGCGCACGTATCGTTCAAGTAGTATAAAAAGTATCGATCCCACGAGGACTTAATATCTCTTCTATTAATTTTATGAGGTCAAATGATTACTAGTATCTAACAGGTTGTTTGATTGATTTGAAAATGTGACGATTCTAAATTTAAAAATAAGTTAATAAAGTTGTCGAAAATAAGTTTTAAGAAAATTCAATATTAAAAACTATATAGGGTTGTGATTTCTTCCAATATCATTTTAAAGATGAAGTGGTTATCTTAAAGTTGGGCAATATTGATTTATTAACCTGGAACACTAAATTATGTGTGAGCCTCTGTCGATGGTCAGACACAAATACCCAGTTTAACCCAATTGAACCATATGTCTATGTCAACCAAATTATCTGGATTCATTAAGTTTAAGTTCCAATTATGGCTACCCCCGCCCGACATGTATATTCCTATCCTGTAAGGAAATCTATTAAAGGGTTATCTATCCTCAAGGAAGATCGTGGGCTATTGAGTCTAAGGCTGAAACCTAAAATCCCTATGTCTAGTTCATTTTAGATTTACCAGATCAATTTTATTAATGGCCAATTAATGAAAAGCATTAAGATTAAGACTCAATAAATAAATCTTTATATTACCCAAACTATAATCTAACCCTTATAAAACGGTGATATTGGATTTCATCACAACCCTAGATAACTAATTTAGTTACAACACATAACTGGGGCTAGTAAAAACTTGAAAATAAAAGACATAAAGTAAAAATGCGGTAAAGTAAATACTGAAAATAATTACAATAAAATAAAATGCTAAGGTAAAAGGAATTACTTTTACTACTACTAATTTAGATATCTCCCATAATATAATATATAAACTTGTGATACATTACCAACCAGCCATATAGGCGGTAACCTGATTAAGTCAAATTAAGTCCAACTGGCCATTAAGGCGGTAAAAAGATTTGTCCATGAACCTGCCATATAGGCGGTAAGAAAGTTTAATTACCAACCGACCAATCTGGCGGTATCCTTGATTAGTCAGGTTAAAACCAGATTAAAATGAATTACCAACCGACCAATATAGCGATATCCTTTTTAAGTCAATATTTTAAATAGTGAATATATTATATTTAAGGGATATTAATCTAAATAGCAATAGTAAAAGAATTACCTTTCACCCTAGCTGGGGAGTTACCTCCTCATTACTGAAAAGTAAAAACTGAAAATTAAAGAAAAAAAGTACTGTGCGTAAAAGTAAATTGCGGAAAGTAAAAACTGAAAAGTAAAGAAAAGAAAGTGCGAAACTGAAATTAATTACTGAAAACTAAAAATAAACAAAGTAGATACAATCTTCTTATTTATTCATTAAGAATTTCAAAGAAGAAAGTATGAATTTTACAAATGAAATGGCTTGGTATTTATAGGCAAAATTTTGCCACCAGCAAATCATCCATCAAATTCTCCACCAAATCCATTATTAATTTCTCCACTAATTACTCCACCAAATCCATAATTGCTCCACTAATTGCTTATCTTGTTTGGTGTTTGATTTGATAATTTTTATTAATTATTAATTAATTAATATTTTGCTTTGAAAATGATTGATAATGACTTTTAATAATTACACTCCACACACTTCTGGATGGTTCATCAATTGCGGTCATGAAATCATCAGAATTAAAAACTATTTTCTCTTTCAAAGTTGTAGAACTTTGAGTCTTCTTTAATCTGGCACTTGAATCAGCTCAATCCGATATCTGAGTAAAAAGTTATGGTCAACATACGACAGATGCACAAAACTGGAATTTCCAAAACTGCACTTCGTCAAAACGCCCTTTCAAGTTTCCAATCTCCAAAATTAAAATATCAAGTCCAATAATTGCCTTTATTTGACCCATATTTCATCCTAAATGATTTCATTAAGACCCAATATTATTTTATCTGCAAAATAAACTAAAATATATCAAAACGTTCATCAAACCCGAGAAACTAAACAAATATTAAGTAAAAGGGGCGGTAAATATTGATATATTTTCCGCTCATCACACCCCCAACTAAACCTAACATTTTGCTAGTCCTTGAGCAAAACAACAAAATAAAATACAAGAAACAATTAAATTAAACTAAGCCACTTTCGTAGGGATCACGGTTGCATTTAGCGTATGCAACAAGCCTTTAAACCCCTAGGTGTCCCTAGTGGACGAGTTGTAGTCTCGTGAGGGTTTACAGCAATGATACCCACAAACATTTTACAAAAGTAAAAATGTAGTAAAACTAATGCACACAAAAGCAAAAAGACAAGCGAAAAGAGAATAAAGATGTTAGTGACTAATCAGGTGAAACTTTTACTCCAAGTTACTAGTTGTTTTGTTTCATTCTAAATTACCGAATAGGTAAATTCTCCGATTATTTTTACCATTCTCCATATACACAGCCAACAAAATATTAATCAACTCATTTTTGCCCACAACAGTCATAAGTGCAGTTGATAAGAGAGTAATATTTTTGTCCTAAATTTTTCTGATTTTCTGATTTTTTCTTTGATTTTTCACTATTTTTTATTTATATACAATATCTTCCATCTATGTAACGAGTGTTGGGTCGGTGGCTCCCAAACCAGTTGGCTTTAGGGCACCAGGTGTTAAGACACCCCTACGGACTTAATACTCAGATTTCAGATATATATATTTTTGCAGCATCTTTGATCCATGTAACGAGCTTTGGGCCAGTGACTCCCAAACCAGTTGGTTTTAGGGCACTAGATGTAAAACACCCTTACAGACTTAATAACTCGGATCTCAGACGTTTTTTTTTTTTTTTTACTCCACTGCTTTTTTTGAGATGTTTCCTCCAATTAAACTAGAGCACTGAATATTACAAACTTTTCAATTTAGTTCATGTCCGTATGTTACTATATATGTTGATAATATCTATCAATTGAGCATATGAAGATTCCTTTTAGTCCGTTTTATGGAGAATTCAAAAATTAAATAATTGAAAATGAAATAAACAAAAATTAACTTGTTTCGAATTAGGTTTGAGATACGTCTCAGGAGTGGAATTTCCTTACTCAGCTATCTTTTACCAATTTCACCTTTTTGGTCAAATTAAAAACACAAATATTTTTGTAATTTTTGAAATTTTTTTGTATTTTTCGAAAATTTTTGGACTAAAAATAAAAATCACACAAACTAAAAACAAGGTACTGATCAACTAATTCCCTCCCCCAAACCTAAATGAGACATTGTCCCCAATGTCTTAAACAGTAAAAGGAGAGTTAAGAAGGTTGTACCTGGTTAGCTGAAAATCTACAGGAAATTAAAGGTTAAGATCCAGATTAATCCGACGCCTCTTACCACGATCGTCCTCGGACCATTATCTTTGAAAGGATAGGGTCAACTTGTGGTTCATAGGCTATGAGTTGGTCTATTAGATCCGGAGCATTTTCTGGCAGTGAAGAGGAGTTCTTTCATAGGTTTTGACACGAACCCTTTCTCCGAGCATCATCAGAAACACACAAAGAAAATCATAAAATCCATCAACATTAAACATCCAAGTGGTTTCTGGTGTATGTTCAGGTTCGCCCAAGATAACACAATAAAAATTTCCTCCAATGTACCCAAGCCACCTGGCAAAGCAATAAAAGCATCAGCACGGTTAATCATTTCTACCAGTCGTTCAGACATACCTGGCACGATCAATTCCTCTCCGTTTGATGATCCAATAAGATTTGCCTCTGCCAAGGGTTTTGGGATGATTCCCAAGACATGACTGCCTCCTTCCTGAACGGCCTTTGAAACGATCCCCATTAGTCAAAGATTGCCTCCGCCATATATTAAGTGCATATTCCTTGCAGCTAAGACTCGACCCAATTCCTGTGCTGCTTCTATGTATTGTGGCTTAGTTCCAACACTAGTACCCGCAATAACACAGATATTTTCAACTCGTCTTCTTGAAGTGGCTTCCATTTTTATGTATTTCTTTCTCAACTCTGGATGCCTTCAAAAGTGCAATGACGGGCTGAATTTATAGTACCTGAAAAGGGTGAGTAAAAATGCACAAGTATCTTCCAGAGGACGATTAGTAGCGAAATAATATCGTGATATCAAAAAGGTCTGGATCCTGTCGGAGAAAATAAAAGAAAACAACAAAACAAATCACAATTATTAAGAAAAGACAAGAGATATAATATTTACAAGAAAAGTAACGGCTTGATTGACGTCTATGCGTCAGGGACAAGCTTCCCATCCAATTTTCTTATAAATTGGCAAACAGGGTCTTTTTGAGTCAGATTCCCGAGACTTAACAGTTGTCTTTTCCTTTTTGAATTGTGTATGTAATTTGCGAATGGCTATATGAACATATCCACTGGGATGCGTCTCAAGAGTTAAAGATATATCATCTAAAGACTCCTTACTCAAGCCATCCCAAATGAATTTAATTTTGTCTTCGCGATTATCAGACACCATTCCTAAAGAACGACAACGAGTGTTGCAATTAAATCGTGCACATTTAAAACAAACACCCATTTGCTTAGCTCTACATTTCTTTGCATATGTGCTTCTTCCGAAACCAGGCAGATGTGAAATAAAAGAGTCAGAAGACTCACCTGCCAATCGGACTCGTGCTTCAATTACCCAACGAATGTCATTGGGCACACCATGGATCGTCAGTAACCTCATCCGTTCCAAGCGAGCTTTGTAAACTTTCATCAGAGATTTTTGAGGGAGAGAAGGAAATTGCTTGCGAAGATTTGCGAGAGCATCTTCCATTTTGAAATGACTAATCCTGCAAAAATTAAACACACAAAAATAAAACACACCAAATCACAATATATACACAAATTACTGGGTTGCCTCACTGCGAGCGCTAAGTTTAAAGTCGTCAGCCAGACTTGGCTTCTCGAACGTTAAGCTGGATCTGAAAGTGTAACACTTTCTTTTTGTCGCTCAAATGATTCTCCCCAGTAGTGTTTGACAAGCTTGTTTTTAACCTTGAAAGTTTTGTTAGCATCAGGATCAGGTATCTCAACGGCTCTATTTTGTAAAACTTTGGTGATCACAAATGGACCTGACCACCGTGATTTTGGCTTCCATGGGAAGAATTTTACCATTGATTTGTTTAACAGTACCTTCTGCCCTGGTCCAGTTGTATGCGCACTAACTTCTCATCATGTCTTTTCTTGCCTTTTCTTTGTACAATTTGGCATCTTCAAAAGGCTGATTGTGAAATTCCTCCAATTCGTTGAGCTGGTGGAACTTTTTCTCTTCTGTTGCTTGTAGTGCAAGAATTGGCTCCTTCAGTACAAAAGATGCTTTATCTTTAGGCTCACAGGCAATTGACATGTTTTAAGTTTGTCAGTAGAACTTTGTCTTTCATCAGAGTTCTGAATGGTACTGTGTATCACATCGAGTTTGAAACATTCCTCCTTCTTTTCATCATCTGGGAAATTCATGGCCTTGAAAACATTGAATGTTACTTCTTAGTCCTGTACCCTCATGGTTAATTCTCCTTTTTGTACATCAATAATGGTTCGACCTGTAGCCAATAATTGTCTCCCAAGGATGATTGGTACGTCTGCGTCTTCCTCCATATCAAGGATAATAAAATCTGCTGGAAAAATGAATTTGTCAACCTTGACCAGCACATCCTCAACTACGCCTCTCGGAAATACGAGCGTTCTATCAGCAAGTTGCAGTGAGACTGAAGTTGGCATTGTTTCTCCAATCTGTAATTTCCTGAAAATAGAAAAAGGCATCAAGTTAACACTCGCACCTAAATCACACAAAGCCTTACCAAAGTTATGTTCTCCTATGACGCAAGGAACAGTGAAACTGCCAGGATCTTTCAACTTCGGGGGAAGTTTCCTCTGAATGATGGCACTGCATTCTTCTGTTAATGCTACTGTCTCGTAATCTCCCAATCTCCGTTTTCGTGAAAGAATATCTTTCATGAATTTTGCATAGGTGGGCATTTGTTCCAACGCTTCTGCAAATGGAATGTTGATATGCAGCTCTTTGAAGATCTCCAGGAACCGAGAAAACGGCTTGTCCAATTTGTTCTTCTGAAGACGTTGAGGAAAAGGTAGAGTGGAGTGATCTGTTCTTTTTCCTTTGCTTCTTTTTCCTCCATCTGTTGCTTTGTTTCTTTTGGAACTTCCTCAGCAGCTGTTTTGACTCCAACATCTTTGTTAATTTCAGTACCGCTTTTTAACATGATGCTGACATTGCTCCTTCCCCATGTTTCTTGGATTTGGCTCTGTGTTGCTAGGAAGGGTACCTGGCGGTCTGTAACTCTGAGCATTGGCTAGTTGTCCGATTTGATTCTCTAGTGCTTTGATAGAGGCTGAATGGCTTTGAAATATAGTGTCATATCTTGCTGCTTGAGAGTCGTGTTTTGCTTCCATCTTTTTCAAGTAGGTCAACACTTCTGTTATTCCTGATTCATTTGCCTGCTCCTGGCCTTTGTTCTGTTGCTGGAATTCAGGTGGATAGTTCTGCTGTTGGCCTGAATTGTTGCTCCATGATAAATTAGGATGATTCCTCCACCCTGGGTTGTAGGTGTTGGAATAGATATTGTTCCATGGTCTGTTGAAATTGCTGACATAATTCACCGTTTCTTCAAGTTGGTTTGACTCTGGTGCTCCTCCATATGGTGAACTTGTGGATCCAGTGATGTTCACAACTTGCGTGCTAAGTGTTTCTAGACATTTGCATATCTGATCCAGCCTGGTATTCACTGCTGTGTTTGCTCCAACTTCATAAATTCCTGCAATTCTTTGGATCATGCTTCTTTCTTTTGGCCACAAGGAATTGTTGTTGGCCATTTCTTCGATTAGGTCCCCAGGCTTGATCTTCTCCTTTTGCCATCAAGGCTCCTCCAGCAGCAGCATCGATGTGGTTCTCATTATTCCAGAAAGTCCATTATAGAAGGTCTGAACTTGTAGCCACTTTGGAATTTCATGGTGAGGACATTTCCGGAGTAAATCTTTGTACCTTTCCCAAGCTTCGCAGAGGGATTCTGAATCTTGTTGTAAAAAGAATGTGATGTCATTCCTCAATTTTCCGGTTCTGGCTGGTGGAAAGTACTTTGCAAGAAATTTGGTGGCTAAAGTGTTCCAAGTTGTGATAGAACCTGCTGGTAGTGAATGTAGCCAAGCTTTAGCTCTGTCCTTCAGGGAATATGGAAAAACTCGCAGTCTCATTGCTTCTTCTGATGCTCTGTTGTAGTTAAAAGTGCCGCAAATTTCCAGGAAGTTGCTGATGTGGGCATTAGGATCTTCAGTTGCATTCCCCCCAAACTGAACTGACTGCTGAATCATCTGAATGCATGTTGTTTTTGATGTCACAACGCATTTGCTGGTAAGGGAGGAAGTACAATACAGGAAATGAGTCTGTCAACCACCGGAATGGTTCTGTCTCGAATGGGAATTGGTGGTGGTGGGCAACGTTCAAAGGTTCAGGTTCCATGTTGACTAAAGCTTTTGGCCTTCTCGCCTTTCCCTTCTCAACTGTCTGATGGTTCTTTCAATTTCTGGGTCAAGCGGTCGGAGTTCAAAGAGTTAGCTTCTGGTACTCTCATGTAGTTCTGAGAACCTGAAACACAAGAAAACAAAAACAATAAGTAAAAAAGAAATTAGATACAAGTAACGTATCTAACCCTAAACTAATAGTAAAAGATAAATAAGTCCCCGGCAACGGCGCCAAAAACTTGACCGGCGTAATCACACACGTATAACGCAAGCGCACGTATCGTTCAAGTAGTATAAAAAGTATCGATCCCACGAGGACTTAATATCTCTTCTATTAATTTTATGAGGTCAAATGATTACTAGTATCTAACAGGTTGTTTGATTGATTTGAAAAGGTGACGATTCTAAATTTAAAAATAAGTAAATAAAGTTGTCGAAAATAGGTTTAAGAAATTCAATATTAAAAACTATATAGGGTTGTGATTTCTTCCAATATCATTTTAAAGATGAAGTGGTTATCTTAAAGTTGGGCAATATATTGATTTATCAACCTGGAACACTAAATTATGTGTGAGCCTCTGTCGATGGTCAGACACAAATACCCAGTTTAACCCAATTGAACCATATGTCTATGTCAACCAAATTATCTGGATTCATTAAGTTTAAGTTCCAATTATGGCTACCCCCGCCCGACAGGTATATTCCTATCATGTAAGGAAAATCTAAAAGGGTTATCTATCCTCAAGGAAAGATCGTGGGCTATTGAGTCTAAGGCTGAAACCTAAAATCCCTATGTCTAGTTCATTTTAGATTTACCAGATCAATTTTATAATGGCCAATTAATGAAAAAGCATTAAGATTAAGACTCAATAAATAAATCTTTATATCACCCAAACTATAATCTAACCCTTATAAAACGGTGATATTGGATTTCATCACAACTCTAGATAACTATTTAGTTACAACACATAACTGGGGCTAGTAAAAACTTGAAATAAAAGACATAAAGTAAAAATGCGGTAAAGTAAATACTGAAAATAAATTACAATAAAATAAAATTCTAAGGTAAAAGGAATTACTTTTACTACTACTAATTTAGATATCTCCCATAATATAATATATAAACTTGTGATAACATTACCAACCAGCCATATAGGCGGTAACCTGATTAAGTCAAATTAAGTCCAACTGGCCATTAAGGCGGTAAAAAGATTTGTCCATGAACTGCCATATAGGCGGTAAGAAAGTTTAATTACCAACCGACCAATCTGGCGGTATCCTTGATTAGTCAGGTTAAAACCAGATTAAAATGATATACCAACCGACCAATATAGCGGTATCCTTTTTAAGTCAATATTTTAAATAATGAATATATTATATTTAAGGGAGATTAATCTAAATAGCAATAGTAAAAGAATTACCTTTCACCCTAGCTGGGAAGTTACCTCCTCATACTGAAAAGTAAAAACTGAAAAATTAAAGAAAGAAAGTATTGTGCGTAAAAGTAAATTGCGGAAAGTAAAAAACTGAAAAGTAAAGAAAGAAAGTGGCGAAACTGAAAATTAATTACTGAAAAACTAAAAATAAACAAACTAGATACAATCTTCTTATTTATTCATTAAGAATTTTCAAAGAAGAAAGTATGAATTTTAAAATGAAATGGCTTGGTATTTATAGGCAAAATTTTGCCACCATCAAATCATCCATCAAATTCTCCACCAAATCCATTATTATTTCTCCACTAATTACTCCACCAAATCCATAATTGCTCCACTCATTTCTTATCTTGTTTGGTGTTGATTTGATATTTTTATTAATTATTAATTAATTAATATTTTGCTTTGAAAATGATTGATAATGACTTTTAATAATTAACACTCCACCACTTCTGGATGGTTCATCAATTTAGGTCATGAAATCATCAGAATTAAAAAATATTTTCTCTTTCCAAGTTGTAGAACTTTGAGTCTTCTTTAATATGGCACTTGAATCAGCTCAATCCGATATCTGAGTAAAACGTTATGCTCAAAATACGACAGATGCACAAAACTGGAATTTCCAAAACTGCACTTCGTCAAACGCCCTTTCAAGTTTCCAATCTCCAAAATTAAAATATCAAGTCCAATAATTGCCTTTATTTGACCCATATTTCATCCTAAATGATTTCATTAAGACCCGATATTATTTTATCTGCAAAATAAACTAAAATATATCAAAACGTTCATCAAACCCGAGAAACTAAACAAAATATTAAGTAAAAGGGGCGGTAAATATTGATATATTTTCCGCTCATCAGTAAACCCTCACGAGACTACAACTCGTCCACTAGGGACACCTATGGGTTTAAAGGCTTGTTGCATACGCTAAATGCAATCGTGATCCCTACGAAAGTGGCTTAGATATTTTTATTTATTTATGTTATTTTATTTTATGTTTTGCTCGAGGACTAGCAAAATGTTAGGTTTGGGGTGTGATGAGTGATATTTCTATCACTATTTCCCACTCATTTATCCTAATATTTTGTATAGTTTCTTGAGTCTTGTGAATATTTTGATGTGTTTTTGTGTTATTTGTAGATAAATAAAGTTTCAGGACATTCTGGAGGTGATTTGGAGCAAAACTGTGAAAATTGGCAAAAAAGGCATTTTGGTAATTTCCCGCGTCGCGACGCCTAACGTGCACCGGAGTCTGCTATCGTGCGCCGGGTCAACGGGTCAGAATTTGAGAAGTTTGACTTTGCTAACATGCGCCGTGCCACGTGTCACCATCACATCCGATCAGCTAACGTGCGCCGTGCCACGTGTCATAATCCTACGGTGCCGACACTCACAATTGCCACGTGTGCCACGTGTCATCCTATGTCAGCGCCACGTCATCGGTCAACGAGTCAACTTTGCCATGCGTCATGCCACGTCATCATCCACGTCAGCAGGTCAACCGAGTCAACATGCCACGTCAGCATCAGCCAATCACAACGTGACACGTGTCGCAATCCTACGGTGCCGACAATTGATCTCAGCCGCCTTGCCACGTCAGCATAATCATTGAGCTCTTAGCCGCCTCTCCACGTGTCGCCTTATCCTCTTAGCCGCCTCGCCACGTGTCAAGCCGAGAACATGCCACGATTCACTATTCTGGCATCGCGACGCGGAGACCCTTGGCGTCGCGACGCTGGAAGCTTACCCGCGCCTATAAATTGAGCTCGAGATTTCAGTTTTTACTGTACCACACTCTCTCTTGTATTCTATCTAAAGAGAGTTTTTCTCTCTCTAGATTCTTTAGTTTTTAGTTTTTTTTTTTTTATTTTTAGTTTTTAGTTTTGTAAATAATTTTAATTACGTTTTGTAATAATAGTAATTTAATTTTACTTTTTACTTTTTACAGTTTTTACTATTCACCATGATGAGGTAACTTCCCCCTGCTAGGGTGAAAGGTAATTCTTTTACTATTGCTATTTAGATTAATCTCCCTAAATATAATATATTCACTATTTAAAATATTGACTTAATAAGAGATACCGCTATATTGGTCGGTAGGTAATTCATTTTAATCTGGTTTAAACTTGACTAATCAAGGATACCGCTAGATTGGTCGGTTGGTAATTAAATTCCCTTAACGCCTATATGGCAGGTTTATTTTGGTTCCGCCTTAATGGCTGGTTGGACTTAATTTGACTTAATCAGGATACCGCCAGATTGGTCGGTTGGTAATATTATCACAAGTTTATATATTATTTTATGGGAGATATCTAAATTAGTAGTAGTAAAAGTAATTCCTTTTACCTTAGCATTTTATTTTATGTAATTTACTTTTCAGTTTTTACTTTATGTCTTTTATTTTTTCACTACCCTAGTTATATGTTAGTTATCTGGGGTTGTGATGAATTTTAATATCCACCGGTTTTATAAGGGGTTATTTTATAGTTGGGTAATTTAAAGGTTTATTTATTAAGTCTTAAGCTTAATGCTTCTTGTTGTCTGATCACCAATAAGATTGATATGGTAAATCTAAAATGAACTAGACATAGGGATTTTAGGTTTCAGCCTTAGAGTTAATAGCCCACGATCTTCTTGAGGATAGATAACCCTTTAATAGATTTCCTTACAAGATAGGAATATACCTGTCGGGCGGGGGTAACCATAATTGGAACTTAATCTTAATGAATCCAGGTAATTTGGTTGACATAGACATAGGGTTCAATTGGGTTAAACTGGGTATTTGTAGTTGACCATCGGAAGAGGCTTTTACATAATTAGTGTTCCAGGTTAGTAAACCGATTTATTTCACAAACATAAAATAATCACTTCATCTTTTAAATGATATTAGAATGATTCACAACCCTAGATCTTTGTGTCTTTTGTTATTTTCCTTAGTATTTTCTTTTATCCTTTTTATTTATTTACTTAGCAAATCTACAATCAACCAAATCAATCAAGCAATCAATTCTCTTCTCCATTTAATTAGATATTTGTAAATAAATAGATTCAACAATTAATAACAACAGTAGGAATTAAGTCCTCGTGGGATCGATATTTTTATACTACTTGAACGATATGTGCGCTTGCGTTATACGTGTGTGTTTACGCCGGTCACCAGTCAAGCGCGACCCATTGTCCATGGAAAGCTTCGTAATCAATGTCGATGGACAAGAAGTGGTTTTGACTTTGGGCAACAAATCACAACTTGGACAAGACACCGATATGGAACAAAGCCTTCGTGATTCAAACACATCTTCGACAGACAAAGGCCTTGACTTTGGCCAACAAACCAATGCCGTCTAGGATCTTGAGTGAGAATCACTCAATGGAAGGAAAAACGCTTAATATTGAGCGAGGGTTTTTCGCGTGCAAATTGGCAACCAATTTATTATCTTTGTTAAGGTCTCATCATCATACACCCTTAAACATGCATTCTAAACACATAATAAAGCACATATGAATAAAATAATAATGATATGTGGATGGATACTTTACATTGATCCTAGATCAAATCTCTCATTTTCTCCCTCATGCTAGCACATGTATTACTTCTACCCGTTACACTACACTTTTAAAGAAACCTCATTTACATTGAGGGGAATATGTGAGAAGAGAATACAAAGAAATAAGGAGGTGATAAGGCTGGACTCGCAGGTCCAATTAATAAATCAAATTTATTACAATTTCCAAAATTGCCCCCACCCAACTAATATCCATCCATATACATTATTCATGCATCGCAACCATGTATTCACACAAGCATGTTATCAATCAATCTAATCAAATTAATTAATCTGATAATTAGTGATCATCCAATGTTCAAACAACGATTTGATTTTGCGCGAGTCAAACTCGTTTTGCGAATAAGTACTCAAAGTACGAATTCTAGAATTAAATTAAATTACATAATTAAATCCAATTCAATTTGTATTTAATTCTAATTCACTATTTAATTCCAAATTAAATATTACACTTTATTAACGAACCTTTACGACTTAAATTCCAAATTCAATCGTACGGGTCTCAAAGCCCGATTAATATCCAATATTAATTTAATTAAAGTCCAATGGGCTTTTAATTAATTTCTTAAGGCGTGGACTTTTGGTCAACTCGGGTCAAACCGAATAACCAAAATCCAATCCGGGAGTTACCCCATAAGCCTAGAAATCAATTTAGGCCCATTAGGCCCAATTAAACTTTAAAGGTCCATTAAGTCATAATTAGACTTTATAGATGCAGTTTTGGGCCCAATTGGATCCAACCAATTTTGCCTAAACCCAACTTGGTACAACCAAGCCCAAAAGCCCAATTACAACTTTTAAGGCCCAAATCCAATTTAAACCCAATTAATTAACTTATAAAATTCCAAATTCCAAAATTAATTAACCTAAGTGTAATACACAATTAATCACCCAATTAACATTTCTAAAACATCAATTAGCCTAATTAATTATGCACTTTAACATCAAATAGTGTCCAACACAATTTAATCAAAATCAAACCCATTTTCATGCTTTGTTATTCTCGGCAATTAGGGGTTTTTTCATTCCAATTCGGTTTCAATCTAATTGAATCCACAATCATCATTTCCTAAATCATTTCAACTCATCCAATGAATCAAAATAAAAAAAACACCATGAATTTCAAAAAATCAATAGTTTCTGCCAAGCCATAATTTGGGAAAAATTTGTCAAATTCAAAATTCAATCCAATTAAACCTCAAATCAACTTTACCCAATTGTTTTAAGTCATCCAATGATCAAAAAACAAAAAATTACCAAGACATTAGGGTTTATCCATTTTCGGCCAAGCCTTCAATTTGGGGGAAAATTGATCCAATCCAATTTTCTTGAAATTGATCATGCACAACTTCAATTCAACCTCATTCAAGCATACTAAATCAAACAATTTAACCATTTGATGCTCAAATCGATTTTGCCCAATTTTAAACCCTTAAATTTTCATGCTTGATATAAGCTCAAGATACCATTGTTGGTTTCTAATTAGGTCCCAAGAATGAAATCAAGCACAAAAAATGCATGTGAATACACAAAAGAGAATGGCGGAAACATACTCACAATGAACGGATCTTGCGACGCGAAGAACACAAGCCTTCATGCTCCAAAAATGGTCACGGTAGTAGCATCTCCTTGCAGTGGACTGCTCGGTTTTGGCTCCTCAAGCTCCTCCAAGATTCGGCCATTGATGACCTCCATTGAAGCTCCAAGCTTCAAGCTTCAAAAAACGATTCCATGCTCATGAAAACGCTGCCCTATCACCTTAGGAAGACTCATGGTGTGCTAGCACTTTGATTTTGCAACAAAATCAACTATTGTTTCTCCTTTTATAATCGGCAGAACCGGATTTTGGAAGAAGAAGAAAATCGGCTCCAAACCGTGTGAGAGAGAAGGAAAGTGAGGAGGGAAAAATTGGGTTTCCTAGAAACCGTATACCGAGAGAGAGAGAGAATAAAAAAAAAATTGTATTAGGTTTTATATTTCCAAAATAATTAAACCATTTACCACTTTTTTTTTAATTTCAAAAAGACAAGCAATAAATGCTTTCTTTCATCTCACATCATCTCACATCAATCAATCAAATGTCACATCACTCAAAGTGACATGTGATTTGACGCTTGATGTGACTTGCGATTTGACGCTCGATTTGACTTGCGTGCCGCACTCGAATTCGAAATACGAATGCGCTCGCAAATAATCCCGGGCTCGGGTTCGCTAATTCCGAATTAATGAATTTTCCGTTGCGACGCAATTAAATGATTACGCCTAGCGAAATCACTATTCACGTCGCTAACGAATTAATTCTAAATTAATTCGCTCGCTCGAATTAAAATCTAATTTTAATTCCGCGTCGAAATCCAATTTCGTATAATATATCAAATATATTATTTATCGATTAATTCCAAATTAATCGTTCTCTCTCTTTAATTAATATTTTATCCCAGATAAAATATCTCCGTAATTAATCCCAGATTAATTTTCTCTCACATCAAATTAATCCCATATTAATTAAAGTGTGAGTCATACATCATCGGTGAATCTTCGGGAAGCGACCCATGAGATCCCCGGATATGTTAGCAGTAAATACGGTCGTCGGACTATCCGAACACGTAAGTACCTAGTACTACGTTTGTACCGATTTACAAGACAAGGTTGGCTTCTAGCAAAGCGCCATGCCTACCCAATTCTCCATAAATATCCTTATAGGAATATATGATCTATATCAGGCGTAGAATATGTGGTATTGCGTATTTCGATCCAGCATCGGATGATCACGTGCTAGGCCTGGGGCTGGGATTGTGTTGCCCCCTACGAAGCACATATCATATGTCTGGCAACTAGTCTCTATAATCGGATAAACATGACCTAATCATAATATCCCGGTAGCTCGAGCATATAAGAGAACGAGTTCCGTATCCTATGTGACCATCATCTCCATATGACTGGAGTGATACTTTCGTCTTAACATCACACCCAACACACTACGATTCTCAATATACCAGTATTGGCGTACGAGAACCGTTAAAGCCCTGGACGACCTCAACCAAAGTATATTGATTGTCGCAAGTATTAGCGGTGCAAGTCTCAAGTTAAGACCAAATACACCTACCCTGATTCGGACTTCCATAGACACATAGTATCTACCAATGGAATTTCGATGGGGTCTATCCAGAGCGAAGCTGTTTCCCGTACCATCGGTAAAACACAACCTCCTATTACACTTGCGTGAGTATCTGATGAGCGGAAAATATATCAATATTTACCGCCCCTTTTACTTAATATTTTGTTTAGTTTCTCGGGTTTGATGAACGTTTTGATATGTTTTATTTTATTTTGCAGATAAAATAATATCGGGACTCAATGAAATCATTTAGGACGAAATGTGGATCAAATAAGGGCAATTATTGGACTTGATATATTAATTTTGGAGATTGGAAATTTGAAAGGGCGTTTTTGACGAAGTGCAGTTTTGGAAATTCCAGTTTTGCGCATCTGTCGTATTTTGTGCATAACTCTTTACTCAGATATCGGATTGAGCTGATTCAAGTTCCAGATTAAAGAAAATGAAAGATCTACAACTTTGAAAGAGAAAATATTTTCAAATTCTGATGATTTCAAGACCGAAATTGATGAACCATCCAGAAGTGTGTGAGTGTAATTATTAAAAGTCATTATCAATCATTTTCAAAGCAAAATATAATTATAAATAATTAATAAAAAAATTATCAAATCACCACCAAACAAGATAAGCAATTAGTGGAGCAATTATGGATTTGGTGTAGTAATTAGTGAGAAATTAATAATGGATTTGGTGGAGAATTTGATGATGATTTGATGGAGGCAAAATTTTGCCTATAAATACCAAGCCATTTCATTTGTAAAATTCATACTTTCTTCTTTGAAATTTTAATGAATAAATAAGAAGATTGTATTCTAGTTTGTTTATTTTTAGTTTTCAGTAATTAATTTTCAGTTTCGCACTTTCTTTTCTTTACTTTTCAGTTTTTACTTTCCGCAATTTACTTTTACGCACAGTACTTTTCTTTCTTTAATTTTTCAGTTTTTACTTTTCAGTAATGAGGAGGTAACTTCCCCAACTAGGGTGAAAGGTAATTCTTTTACTATTGCTATTTAGATTAATCTCCCTTAAATATAATATATTCACTATTTAAAATATTGACTTAAAAAGGATACCGCAGATTGGTCGGTTGGTAATTCATTTTAATCTGATTTAAACCTGACTAATAAAGGATACCGCCAGATTGGTCGGTTGGTAATTTAATTTGGTTCCGCCTTTATGGCTGGTTGGACTTAATTTGACTTAATCAGGTTACCGCCTATATGGCTGGTTGGAAAAAGAATCACAACTTATATATTATTTTATGGGAGATATCTAAATTAGTAGTAGTAAAAGTAATTCATTTTACCTTAGCATTTTATTTTATTGTAATTTACTTTTCAGTATTTACTTTACCGCATTTTTACTTTATGTCTTTTATTTTCAAGTTTTTACTAGCCCTAGTTATGTGTGTAACTAAATTAGTTATCTAGGGTTGTGATGAAATCAATATCACCATTTTATAAGGGTTAGATTATAGTGGGTAATATAAAGATTTATTTATTGAGTCTTAAACTTAATGCTTTTTCATTAACTGGCCATTAATAAAATTGATCTGGTAAATCTAAAATGAACTAGACATAGGGATTTTAGGTTTCAGCCTTAGACTCAATAGCCCACGATCTTCCTTGAGGATAGATAACCTTTAATAGATTTCCTTATGAATATAGAGACAGGATGAATACCTGTCGGGCGGGGGTAGCCATAATTGGAACTTAAACTTAATGAATCCAGATAATTTGGTTGACATAGACATATGATTCAATTGGGTTAAACTGGGTATTTGTGTCTGACCATCGACAGAGACTTACACATAATTTAGTGTTCCAGGTTAATAAATCAATATATTACCCAACTTTAAGATAACCACTTCATCTTTAAAATGATATTGGAAGAAATCACAACCCTAGATAGTTTTTAATATTGAATTTTCTTAAAACCTATTTTCGACTATTTTATTTACTTGCTTTTAAATTTAGAATCGTCACCATTTCAAATCAATCAATCAACTTGTTAGATATTAGTAATCATTTGACCTCATAAAATTAATAGTTTAGATATTAAGTCCTCGTGGGATCGATATTTTTATACTACTTGAACGATACGTGCGCTTGCGTTATACGTGTGTGTTTACGCCGGTCAAGTTTTTGGCGCCGTTGCCGGGGACTTATTTATCTTTTACTATTAGTTTAGGGGTTAGATATGTTACTTGTATCTAATTTCTTTTTACTTATTGTCGTTGTTTTCTTGTTTTCAGGTTCTCAGAAACTCATGAGACGAACCAGAAGCTTTGAACTCCGACCGCTTGACCTAGAAATTGAAAGAACCATCAGACAGTTGAGAAGGGAAAGGCGAGAAGGCCAAGAAGCTTTAGTCAACATGGAACCTGAACCTTTGAACGTTGCACCACCAATTCCCATTCGAGACAGAACCATTCCGGTGGTTGACAGACTCATTCCTGTATTGTACTTCCTCCCTTACCAGCAAATGCGTGTGACATCAAAACATGCATTCAGATGATTCAGCAGTCAGTTCAGTTCGGGGGGAATGCAACTGAAGATCCTAATTCCCACATCAGCAACTTCCTGGAAGTTTGCGGCATTTTTAACTACAACAGAGCATCAGAAGAAGCAATGAGACTGCGAGTTTTCCCATACTCCTTGAAGGACAGAGCTAAAGCTTGGCTACATTCACTACCAGCAGGTTCCATCACAACTTGGAACACTCTAGCCACCAAATTCTTGCAAAATACTTTCCACCGGCCAGAACTGCAAAGTTGAGGAATGACATCACATCATTTGTACAACAAGATTCAGAATCCCTCTGCGAAGCTTGGGAAAGGTACAAAGATTTACTCCGGAAATGTCCTCACCATGAGATTCCAAAGTGGCTACAAGTTCAGACCTTCTACAATGGACTTTCTGGAATAATGAGAACCACAATCGATGCTGCTGCTGGAGGAGCCTTGATGGCAAAAGGAGAAGATCAAGCCTGGGACCTAATCGAAGAAATGGCCAACAACAATTCCTTGTGGCCAACAGAAAGGAGCATGATCCAAAGAATTGCAGGAATTTATGAAGTTAAAGCAAACACATCAGTGAATACCAGGCTGGATCAGATATGCAAATGTCTAGAAACACTTAGCACGCAAGTTGTGAACATCACTGGATCCACAAGTTCACCATATGGAGGAGCACCAGAGTCAAACCAACTTGAAGAAACGGTGAATTATGTCAGCAATTTCAACAGACAAGGAACAATCCATATTCCAACACCTACAACCCAGGTGGAGGAATCATCCCAATTTTTATGGAGCAACAATTCAGGCCAACAGCAGAACTATCCACCTGAATTTCAGCAACAGAACAAAAGCCAGGAGCAAGCAAATGAACCAGGATAACAGAAGTGTTGACCCACTTGAAAAAGATAGAAGCAAAACACGACTCTCACGCAGCAAGATATGATGCTATGTTTCAATCCCAAGCAGCATTAATTCAAAGTCAATATGCTTCTATTAAAGCACTGGAGAATCAAATGGGACAACTGGCAAATGCTCAGAGTTACAGACCGCCAAGTACCCTTCCTAGCAACACAGAGCCAAATCCAAGAAACATGGGGAAGGAGCAATGTCATGCCATCATGTTAAAAAGCGGTACTGAAATTAATAAAGATGTTGGAGTCAAAACAGCTGCTGAGGAAGTTCCAAAAGAAACAAAGCAACATATGGAGGAAAAAGAAGCAAAGGAAAAAGAACAGATCACTCCACCTCCACCTTTTCCTCAACGTCTTCAGAAGAACAAATTGGACAAGCAGTTTTCTCGGTTCCTGGAGATCTTCAAAAAGCTGCATATCAACATTCCATTTGCAGAAGCGTTGGAACAAATGCCCACCTATGCCAAATTTATGAAAGATATTCTTTCACGAAAACGGAGATTGGGAGATTACGAGACAGTAGCATTAACAGAAGAATGCAGCGCTATCATTCAGAGGAAACTTCCCCCAAAGTTGAAAGATCCTGGCAGTTTCACTGTTCCTTGCGTCATAGGAGAACATAACTTTGGTAAGGCTTTGTGTGATTTAGGTGCGAGTGTTAACTTGATGCCTTTTTCTATTTTCAGGAAATTACAGATTGGAGAAACAATGCCAACATCAGTCTCACTACAACTTGCTGATAGAACGCTCGTATTTCCAAGAGGCGTAGTTGAGGATGTGCTAGTCAAGGTTGACAAATTCATTTTCCCAGCAGATTTTATTGTCCTTGATATGGAGGAAGACGCAGACGTGCCAATCATCCTTGGGAGACCATTCTTGGCTACAGGTCGAACCATTATTGATGTACAAAAGGAGAATTAACCATGAGGGTACAAGACCAAGAAGTAACATTCAATGTTTTCAAGGCCATGAATTTCCCAGATGATGAAAAGAAGGAGGAATGTTTCAGACTCGATGTGATACACAGTACCATTCAGAACTCCAATGCAATGCAAAGTTCTACTGACAAACTTAAAACATGTCAATTGCCTGTGGAGCCTAAAGATAAAGCGTCTTTTGTACTGAAGGAGCCAATTCTTGCACTACAAGCAACAGAAGAGAACAAGTTCCACCAACTCAACGAATTGGAGGAATTTCACAATCAGCCTTTTGAGGATGCCAAATTGTACAAAGAAAAGGGCAAGAAGAGACATGATGAGAAGTTAGTGCGCATACAACTGGAACCATGGTAGAAGGTACTGTTAAACAAATCAAGGGTGAAATTCTTCCCATGGAAGCCAAAATCACGGTGGTCAGGTCCATTTGTGATCACCAAAGTTTTACCAAATAGAGCCGTTGAGATACATGATCCTGACGCTAACAAAACTTTCAAGGTTAAAAACAAGCGTGTCAAGCACTACTGGGGAGAATCATTTGAGCGACAAAAAAGAAAGTGTTACACTTTCACATCCAGCTTAACGTTCGAGAAGCCAAGTCTGGCTGACGACTTTAAACTTAGCGCTAGCAGGGAGGCAACCCATGCAATTTGTGTATATATTGTGATTTTGTGTGTTTTATTTTGTGTGTTTAATTTTTGCAGGATTAGTCATTTCAAAATGGAAGATGCTCTCGCAAATCTTCGCAAGCAATTTCCTTCTCTCCCTCAAAAATCTCTGATGAAAGTTTACAAAGCTCGCTTGGAACGGATGAGGTTACGGACAATTCACGGTGTTCCTAATGATATTCGTTGGGTAATTGAAGCACGAGTCCGATTGGCAGGTGAGTCTTCTGACTCTTTTATTTCATATCTGCCTGGTTTTGGAAGAAACACCTATGCAAAGAAACGTAGAGCTAAACAAATGGGTGTTTGTTTCAAATGTGCACGATTTAATTGCAACACTCGTTGTCGTTCTTTAGGAATGGTTTCTGATAATCGCGAAGACAAAATTAAATTCATTAGGGATGGCTTGAGTAATGAGTCTTTAGATGAAATATCTTCAACTCTTGAGACGCATCCCAGTGGATATGTTCACATTGCCATTCGCAAATTACATACACAATTCCAAAAAGAAAGACAACAATTAAGTCTCGGGAATCTGACTCAAAAAGACCCTGTTTGCCAATTTATAAGAAAATTGGATGGGAAGCTTGTCCCTGACGCATAGACGTCAATCAAGCCGTTACTTTTCTTGTAAATATTTATCTCTTTGTCTTTTCTTAATAATTGTGATTGGTTTTGTTGTTTTCTTTTATTTTCTCCGACAGGATCCAGACCTTTTTGACTATCACGATATTATTTCGCTACTAATCGTCCTCTGGAAGATACTTGTGCTATTTTTACTCACCCTTTTCAGGTACTATAAATTCATCCCGTCATTGCACTTTGAAGGCATCCGAGTTGAGAAAGAAATACAATAAAAAAATGGAAGCCACTTCAAGAAGACGAGTTGAAAACATCTGTGTGTTTTGCGGTAGTAGTATTGGTACTAAGCCACAATACGTAGAAGCAGCACATGAATTGGGTCGAGTCTTAGCAGCAAGGAATATGCACTTAATATATGGCGGAGGCAATCTTGGACTTATGGGGATCGTTTCAAAAGCCGTACAGAAGGAGGCAGTCAGTCGGGAGAAATGATTCGTTAAACCCGAGAGGCAAATCTTATTGGATCATCAAACGGAGATGAATTGATCGTGCCAGGTATGTCTGAACGACTGGTAGAAATGATTAACCATGCTGATGCTTTTATCGCTTTGCCAGGTGGCTTGGGTACATTGGAGGAAATTTTTATTGTACTATCTTGGGCGAACCTGAACATACACCAGAAACCGCTTGGACTGTTTAATGTTGATGGATTTTATGATTTTCTTTGTGTGTTTCTTGATGATGCTCGGAGAAATGGGTTAGTGTCAAAACCTTTGAAAGAACTCCTCTTCACTGCCAGAACTACTCCGGATCTAATAGACCAACTCATAGCTTATGAACCACAAGTTGACCCTATCATTTCAAAGATAAATTGGTCTCGGGACGATCGTGGTAAGAGGCATCGGGTTAATCTGGATCTTAACCTTTAATTTCCTGTAGAATTTATGCTAACCATGTATTATCTTCTAAACTCTTCTTCTACTGTTTAAGACATTGGGGACAATGTCTCATTTAGGTTTGGGGGAGGGAATTAGTTGATCAGTACCTTGTTTTTTTTTTTTTTAGTTTGTGTGTTATTTTTATTTTTAGTCCAAAATTTTTCGAAAAATACAAAAAAAATTGAAAAATTTTCAAAAATTACAAAAAAATTTGTGTTTTTGTGTTTTTACTTTGACTAAAAAGGTGAAATTGGTAAGAGATAGCTGAGTAAGAAGTTTCCACTCCTGAGACGTATTTCAAACCTATTTCGAAACAAGTTAATTTTTGTTTATTTCCTTTTGAATTATTTAATTTGTAGATTCTCCATAAACTGACTAAAATGGATCTTCATATGCTTAGTTGGCAGGTATTATCAACATGCATAGTAACATACGGACATGAGCTGTAACTGACAAGATTGTAATATTCAGTGCTATAGTTTAATTGGAGGAAGCATCTCAAAAAGTGATGGAGTAAAAAAAAAAAAAATAAAGCATCTAAGATCCGGGTATTAAGTCTGTAAGGGTGTTTTAACACCTAGTGCCCTAAAGCCAACTGGTTTGGGAGTCACTGGCCCAAAGCTCGCTACATGGATCAAGGATGTTGCAAAAATATTTATATCTAAGTCTGGGTAATTAAGTCCGTAGGGGTGTCTTAACACCTGGTGCCCTAAAGCCAACTGGTTTGGGAGCCACCGACCCAAAGCTCGCTACATAGACAGAAGATATTGTATATAAATAAAAAATAGAGAAAAAAGAAAGAAAAAATCAGAAAAATCAGAAAAAAAAAAAATTTTACTCCATTACTATAAAAAGGTGTGAAATCTAATAGAACCTTAGGACAAAAATATTATTCTCTTATCAATTGCACTTGTGACTGTTGTGGGCAAAAATGAGTTGATTAATATTTTGCTGGCTGTGTATATGGAGAATGGTAAATATAATCGGAGAATTTACTTATTCGGTAGTTAGAAAAAAGAAACAAAACAACTAGTAACTTGGAGTAGAAGTTTCACTTGATTAGTCATTAACTTCTTTATTCTCTTTTCTCTTGTCTTTTCTTTTGTGTGCATTAGTTTTAACTAACTTTTTACTTTTGTAAAACGTTTGTGGGTATCGTTGCTGTAAACCCTCACGAGACTACAACTCGTCCACTAGGGACACCTAGGGGTTTAAAGGCTTGTTGCATATGCTAAATGCAACCGTGATCCCTACGAAAGTGGCTTAGTTTAATTTTATTTTTATTTTGTTGTTTTGCTCGAGGACTAGCAAAATGTTAGGTTTGGGGGTGTGATGAGCGGAAAATATATCAATATTTACCGCCCCTTTTACTTAATATTTTGTTTAGTTTCTCGGGTTTGATGAACGTTTTGATATGTTTTATTTTATTTTGCAGATAAAATAATATCGGGACTCAATGAAATCATTTAGGACGAAATGTGGATCAAATAAGGGCAATTATTGGACTTGATATATTAATTTTGGAGATTGGAAATTTGAAAGGGCGTTTTTGACGAAGTGCAGTTTTGGAAATTCCAGTTTTGCGCATCTGTCGTATTTTGTGTATAACTCTTTACTCAGATATCGGATTGAGCTGATTCAAGTTCCAGATTAAAGAAAATTGAAAGATCTACAACTTTGAAAGAGAAAATATTTTCAAATTCTGATGATTTCAAGACCGAAATTGATGAACCATCCAGAAGTGTGGAGTGTAATTATTAAAAGTCATTATCAATCATTTTCAAAGCAAAATATTAATTAATAAAATAATTAATAAAAATTATCAAATCACCACCAAACAAGATAAGAAATTAGTGGAGCAATTATGGATTTGGTGTAGTAATTAGTGGAAAATAATAATGGATTTGGTGGAGAATTGATGGATGATTTGATGGAGGCAAAATTTTGCCTATAAATACCAAGCCATTTCATTTGTAAAATTCATACTTTCTTCTTTGAAATTCTTAATGAATAAATAAGAAGATTGTATCTAGTTTGTTTATTTTTAGTTTTCAGTAATTAATTTTCAGTTTCGCACTTTCTTTTCTTTACTTTTCAGTTTTTACTTTCCGCAATTTACTTTTACGCACAGTACTTTTCTTTCTTTAATTTTTCAGTTTTTACTTTTCAGTAATGAGGAGGTAACTTCCCCAGCTAGGGTGAAAGGTAATTCTTTTACTATTGCTATTTAGATTAATCTCCCTTAAATATAATATATTCACTATTTAAAATATGACTTAAAAAGGATACCGCCGATTGGTCGGTTGGTAATTCATTTTAATCTGATTTAAACCTGACTAATAAAGGATACCGCCAGATTGGTCGGTTGGTAATTTAATTTGGTTCCGCCTTTATGGCTGGTTGGACTTAATTTGACTTAATCAGGTTACCGCCTATATGGCTGGTTGGAAAAAGAATCACAACTTATATATTATTTATGGGAGATATCTAAATTAGTAGTAGTAAAAGTAATTCCTTTTACCTTAGCATTTTATTTTATTGTAATTTACTTTTCAGTATTTACTTTACCGCATTTTTACTTTATGTCTTTTATTTTCAAGTTTTTACTACCCTAGTTATGTGTTGTAACTAAATTAGTTATCTGGGGTTGTGATGAAATCTAATATCACCATTTTATAAGGGTTAGATTATAGCTTGGGTAATATAAAGATTTATTTATTGAGTCTTAAACTTAATGCTTTTTCATTAACTGGCCATTAATAAAATTGATCTGGTAAATCTAAAATGAACTAGACATAGGGATTTTAGGTTCAGCCTTAGACTCAATAGCCCACGATCTTCTTGAGGATAGATAACCATTTAATAGATTTCCTTACAGGATAGGAATATACCTATCTGGCGGGGGTAGCCATAATTGGAACTTAAACTTAATGAATCCAGATAATTTGGTTGACATAGACATATGATTCAATTGGGTTAAACTGGGTATTTGTGTCTGACCATCGACAGAGGCTTACACATAATTTAGTGTTCCAGGTTAATAAATCAATATATTACCCAACTTTAAGATAACCACTTCATCTTTAAAATGATATTGGAAGAAATCACAACCCTAGATAGTTTTTAATATTGAATTTTCTTAAAACCTATTTCGACTATTTTATTTACTTGCTTTTAAATTTAGAATCGTCACTATTTCAAATTAATCAATCAACTTGTTAGATATTAGTAATCATTTGACCTCATAAAATTAATAGTTTAGATATTAAGTCCTCGTGGGATCGATATTTTTATACTACTTGAACGATACGTGCGCTTGCGTTATACGTGTGTGTTTACGCCGGTCAGTATCCTATACCCAAATATATGAGAACTATGTCTTGTGCCCTCACAACACGCACAAGTGTAATACTAGTCTTTTACGTATTTATCGATGTCCAATCTCGATAATACTCTGACTAGGGATATTTAATGATTATCCTTCGTGGACTGATATTGTCTAATCATTCTCAATCCAGGAACAATCATAAGGCCTCCTATCATTTATATATCTTGGTGATCTAATCACAAATGATAAGAGTGCAATCTCTTTTGTCACATAGTTAATTTGTACAACAACACCATGATCTGTACAAATAGTGACGCTATGGGTCATAATTGTCCAACAAATTATGCCTAGCAAATCACTATTCACGTTTCTAACGAATTAATTCTAAATTAACTCGTTTGCCCGAATTAAAATCTAATTTCAATTCCGCTTCGAAATCCAATTTCGTATAATATATCGAATATATTATTTTATCGATTAATTCCAAATTAATCGTTCTCTCTCTTTAAATGATATTTTATCCCAGATAAAAATATCTCCGTAATTAATCCCAGATTAATTTTCTCTCTCAACTAATTAATCCCAGATTAATAAAGTGCGAGTCATACGTCATCGGTGAATCTTCGGGAAGCGACCCATGAGATCCCCGGATATGTTGGTAGTAAATTCGGTCGTCGGACTATCCAAACACGTAAGTACCTAGTACTATGTTTTTACCGATTTACAAGACAATGTTGGCTTCTAGCAAAGCGCCATGCCTACCCAATTCTCCAGAAATATCCTTACAGGAATAAGTGATCTATATCAGGCGTAGTATACATAGTATTGCGTATTTCGTATTTCGATCCAGTATCGGATGTCACATGCTAGGCCTGGGGCTGTAATTGTGTCTGCCCCGTATGAAGCACATATCGGATCTATGGTAACTAGTCTCTATATCGGATAAACATGACCTAGTCATTTTATCCCGATGACTGCAGTACATAAGAGAACCAGTTCCGTATCCTACGTGACCATCATCTCCACTATGACTGGAGTGATACTTCCGTCTTGACATCACACCCAACACACTACGATTCTTAATATACCCAGCAGAGGCGTACACAGAACCTGTTAAAGCCTTGGACGACCTAAAACCAAAGTATATTGATTGTCGCAAGTATTAGCGGTGCAAGTCTCAAGTTAAAACCAAATACACCTACCCTGATTCGGACTTCCAAAGACACATAGTCATACTACCAATGGAATTCCGAGGGGTCTATCCAGAGCGAAGCTGTTTCCGTACCATCGGTAAACACAACCTCCTATTACACTTGCATGAGTATCCTATACCCAAATATATGAGAACTATGCCGTTATGCCCTCACAACGCGCACAAGTGTAATACTAGTCTTTTACGCATTATCGATGTCCAATCTCGATAATACTCTGACTAGAGATATTTAATGATTAATCCTTCGCGGATTGATACTGTCTCATATCATCTCAATCCAAGAACTAATCATATGGACCTTCTATCATTTATCTATCTAGGTGATCTAATCACAAATGATAAAAGAGTAATTTCCTTTGTCACATAGTTAATTTGTACAACATCACCATGATCTATACAAATAGTGACGCTATGGGTCATAACTGTCCAACAAGAACTTGCTGGTAGTGAATGTAGCCAAGCCTTAGCTCTGTCTTTCAAGGAATATGGAAAAATACGCAGTCTCATTGCTTTTTCAGCTGCTCGGTTGTAATTGAAAGTGCCGTAAACTTCCAGGAAGTTGATGATGTGGACATTAGGATCTTCAGTTGCATTCCCCCCAAACGAAACTGACTGTTGTATCATTTGAATGCATGTTCTGATGTCACACGTATTTACTGGTAAGAGAGGAAGTAAAATATAGGAAATAAAGCCGTAAACCACCAGAATAGTTCTGTCTCGAATGGGAATTGGTGGTGCAACCTCCAAAGGTTCAAGTTCCATGTTGATCAGTGCTTATTGGCTATCTCTGTTGGACAATTATGACCCATAGCATCACTATTTGTACAGATCATGGTGTTGTTGTACAAATTAACTATGTGATAAAGGAAATTTCTCTTTTATCATTTGTAATTAGATTACCGAGATGTATAAATGATAAAAGGTCCATATGATTAGTTCCGGATTGAGATGTTATGAGACAGTATCAATCCACGAAGGTTTAATCATTAAATATCCCTAGTCGTAGTATTATCGAGATTGGACATTGATAATGCGGAATAGACTAGTATTACACTTGTGCGTGTTGTGGGAGCATAATGGCATAGTTCTCATATATTTGGGTATAGGATACTCATGCAAGTGTAATATGAGGTTGTGTTTATCGATGGTACGGAAACAGCTTCTCTCCGGATAGACCCCTCAGAATTCCATTGGTAGTATGACTATGTGTCTATGGAAGTCCGAATCAGGGCAGATGTATTTGGTCTTAACCTGAGACTTGCACCGCTAATATTTGCGACTATCAATATACTTTGGTTTTGGTCGTCCAGGGCTTTAACAGGTTCTGTGTACGCCTCTTCTGGGTATATTGAGAATCGTAGTGTATTGGATGTGATGTCAAGATGGAAGTATCACTCCAGTCATAGTGGAGATGATGATCACGTAGGATACGGAACTGGTGCTCTTATGTACTGCAGTCATCGGGATAATATGACTAGGTCATGATTATCCGATTATAGAGACTAGTTACTAAAGATCCTATATGTGCTTCGTACGGGGCAGACACATTTCCAGCCCCAGGTCTAGCACGTGACATCCGATACTGGATCGTAATACGCAATACTACGTATACTACGCCTGATACAGATCACATATTCCTTTAAGAATATTTCTGGAGAATTGGGTAGGCACGATGCTTTGCTAGAAGACAACCATGTCTTGTAAATCGGAAAAAACGTAGTACTAGGTACGTACGTGTTCGGATAGTCCGACGACTGGATTTACTGCCAACATATCCGGGGATCTCATGGGTCGCTTCCCGAAGATTCACCGATGACGTATGACTCACACTTTATTAATCTGGGATTAATTATAAGAGAGAGAAAATTAATCTGTGATTAATTACGGAGATATTTTATCTGGGATAAAATATTATTTAAAGAGAGAGAATGGTGAATTTGGAATTAATCGATAAAATAATATATTTGATATATTATACGAAATTAGATTTCGACGCGGAATTAAAATTAGATTTCGACGCGGAATTAAAATTAGATTTTAATTCGGGCGAACGAGTTTATTTACAATTAATTCGCTAGCGACGTGAATAGTAATTTTGCTAGGCATAATTATTTAATTAAATTTGATTTAATTACGTCGCAACGGAAAATTTGTTAATTCGGAATTAGCGAACCCGAGCCTGGGAGTGTTTGCGGGCCCACTCATACTTCAAGTGCGGCCTACAAGTCACATCACGCGTCACATCACTCGTCATTCAAGTGATGGATGTCTTGTCACTTTGCGTGATTGACAACCAGTCACTATTTATGAGTGATGTGAGTTGTTGGAAGGCATAAATGCCATACACCTTTTTTGGGAATTGGTAATTGGTTTTGGTATTTGAATTTTGGAAATCAAAATAACCAAATACACAGCACAAATTCTCTCTCTCTCTTTTCAAGACTCACGGTTTTGGGAACCCTTTTTCCCTCCTCTCCCTCTCCGCTTTTGAAGCCAATTTTATTCTCATTTTCTTGCTTGGCCGAGACATAGAAGAAGAAACAAGGAAGATTTGTGGCAAATCTTTCCAATGCTAGCACATGAAGAGTCATCCAAGGTGATAGGGAAACAAACCCTTGAGAATGGAATCACCATTTGCAAAGCTTGGAGCTTGGAACACACATGGAGGGCTTGACCGAATTCCTTGGAGCACAAAAGGAGCCTTTGCCGAGAGCTTCACAAAGCTTGAAGATTTTTACGTTCAACGCATCGCAAAACCGATCTTTGTAAGTATGATTCCGCCATACTTCTTATTGTATTCACACATGATTTCTATGCTTAAATTGATCTTGGGACTAACCTAGAAACCCAACAATGGTATCAGAGCCATTTTGAGCATGATATTGGAATTATGGTAAAATTTGGGTAAATTGGATTTGTGCATGTTTTGACTAAATTACTTGTTTGAGCATGCTTGTATATGGATGACTTGGAGTTGTTTGTGATCAATTTTGTGAAAAATGAATTGGATCAATTTTTCCCCAAATCTTAGGCTTGGCCGAATGTAATGCTACCCTAAATTCATGGTGATTTTGTTTTTTGAATCATTGGATGAGTTTGAATGACTTGGGAAATGTTGATTTAGGATTTAATTGGATTGAATTCGGAATCGGACATGAAATCCCTAATTGCCGTGAAAAGAAGCATGGAAAATGATTGATTTTTGATTCAATTGTGTTGGACATAGTTGATGATGATTAGCATATTAATTGAGTAAATTGGTGTTTTGGAAATGTTAATTTGGTTAATTAATTATGGCTATACACTTTAGTTAATTAAATTGTGAAATTTGGAATTTTGGTAAATTGGGCTTATTTTGGAATTTGGCTTGTAAAGTTGTATTTGAGCTTAATGGGCTTGGTTGGGCCAAGTTTGGTTTAGGCTAATTGGTTGGATCCAATTGGGCCCAAAACCATATCCATAAAGTCCAAATATAATTTAATGGACCTTTAATTTTAATTGGGCCTAATGGGCCTAAATTGGTTTCTTGGCAAATAAGGGTGATTCCTTAAATGGGCTTTGGTATTTGGGTTTGACCTATATTGACCAAAAGTCCATGCCTTATGAAATTAATTAAAAGCCCATTGGACTTTAATTAAATTGACATGGATGTTAATGGGCTTTGAGACCCGTAAAGATTAGATTTAGAATCTAAGGCGTAAAGGTACATTAAAAAGTGTAATTATTTAATTTAGAATTAAATATAGAATTAGTATTAAATAAAAATTAAATGGATTTAATATTGTAGTTTAATATAATTCAAGAATTCATACTTTGAGTATATTATTCTTAAAACGAGTTTGACTCGCGCAAAATCAAATCGTTGTTTGAACATTGGATGGTCATTAATTTTCAGATTAATTAATTGGATTAGATTGATTGATAACATGTTTGTGTGAATACATGGATGCGATGTATGAATAATGTATATCTGATGGATATTAGATGGGTGAGGGCAATTTTGGAAATTGTTGTAATAAATTTAGAATTTATTAATTGGACCTGCGTGTCCAGCCTATTACCTCTTGACTATATGTATTTCTCTTCTCACATATTCCCCTCAATGTAAATGAGGTTTCTTTAGAAGTGTTATGTAATCGGGTAGAGGTAGAAGTAATACTTGTGCTAGCGGGAGAGAGGAAATGGAGAGATTTGTTCTAGGAACATGTGTTTAGTATCCATCTGCATATCATTATTATTTTATTTACGCGTCTTATTATGCTTTTAGAATGCATGCTTAAGGGTGTATGATGATGAGACCTTAACAAAGATAATAAATTGGTTGCCAATTTACGCGAAAAACCCTCAACACATATTAACCGTTTTTCCTTCCATTGAGTGATTCTTACTCAAGATCCAAGATTGGCACTGGTTTGTTGGCCAAACTCAAGACCTTTGTCTGTCGCGGATGTGTTTGAATCATGAAGGCTTTGTTCCATATCGGTGTCTTGTCCAACTTGTGATTTGTTGGCCAAAGTCAAGATCACTTTTTGTCCATCGACATCGATTACGAAGCTTTCCAAAGTCAATGGGTTCCGCTTAACTGGGATCATTAAGTTTGTTGTGCCAAAGCCAAGACTTAATTGATTCAGCGGAAAAAGGTTAGGGAATATATTGGATATATTGACATATATAAGATATATGTTTCGGACTTGGATGTCCACCTACTGGATCTAGGAATTGGATGGGATCCAATTGATCTTAGAGATCTACCTAGTTAATTATCATACAATTTGTTGGCCAAAGTCAAGATTGTGTGTTATTTAACGAGATCCTAGCCAACTAGGAAACAAGGTTTCCCGAGTACTCCACAGAGGGTTAGAGGCTCGCCGAAAAATAGTGGGAGGCAAGTATTAAATTTGCAATGTTCGTTTAGTTACTTGCCAATACTCGCTCATTTCAATTTTTTTGTCAAATAAATTAATATATTAGTTGGACTAGTATTTAATTGTTGTTTTAATTAAACAGTTGGACTGTATTCAAACTACTTCAATTTATAGTTGATTATATAATTGGATTATAGTAATCAATATATTTGAATTAACCATTTAATTATAGTTGATTATATAGTTAAACTATAGTAATCATTATATTAAATAGCACCTAAAATCGTTGATTGGATAGTTGGACTATAGCAATCAAGAATAAATGAAAGATTAGTGTTTAAAACATAATCCTGGGTGAAAATATTTTTAAAACGGCTTTAATTTTCTGATTGGGAATAAAATCTCAGGATAGTCTTGGAGACCGAAAAGTTACTTTATTTGATAGAGTGACGTCTCGAGCCTAAGCCGGAGAGTTAAGCAAATAGTAGAACATGATATTTGGAAAATTCATGTGATGATAATTTTAGTGCTTAATCCGTTATGCTTGCCGCAAAGACTCCTTAATTTCTTAGTCAGAACTGCAGATTAGATCCTTATAGTATGATATTGAAATTGAAGGATCTTCATAGATCTATTCTTAGAACTTAGAAGTACAAATTGCAATACAAAACTCTTGGAGAGTTAATGGCTATACTCAATGAGACAAAGCCAAAGTTTGCAATAGGCAAGAAGCACAAAACGCATCTTACTTCGACATCCCAGAAGTCTAAGGCTTGGCCAAAGGCTTCGGGGGTGTGGAAAATGGGCAAAGGCAAAGTCATTATAATCTTCTGGGAAGACAAAAGACATATCCCAAGATGTCTGCCTAAACTGTGGCAAACAGGGTCACTGGAAGCGTGACTGCCGTATGGACAAGGCAAACATGAAGGAACAGAAGACGGTGCAAGGCTCTGGGTTCAAATATGTTTGTTATAAACATGTTCACTACTAGTATTAAAATGGATTTTAGATACTGAATGTGGTACATAAATATATGTACTGGTGTGCAGAGTCTGCTTATTAGTTTGAGACTGACTTCAGTTGAGATTTATCTGCGAATCGGAAATGGGATGAGAGTCGTTGTTTTAACCGTAGAAACCTAAGTTTAGGAACTACCCTTTGAGTATGTACTTAAATTAGGAAACTGTTATAATGTAACTAGTTTGACTAGAAACATTATCTCTATATCAGGGTTTAACCCGTTGCGGGTATACCTTTATATTCTAGAACACTAAAGTGTTTATTCTATAAACATGATAATGAGATAAACACATTAGATGTGAATAACAATATTTATATTTTGAATATAAATAAATCTCAAACGTATGACATGACAAACAAATAGCTCAAATTGAATTAATCAGTTGAAACTTAAATGTGGCATTGTTGTCTGGGACACAATTAAACAAGACTCGTATATCCACACTTTTGAAGAGTGGATACTAGGACGGATTTGAGACTATTCAAATGATGTCTACGAATCTAGTTTATTAGGCAAAGTGCCTAAAACATTTTTTACTTGGTAAAAGTACAAGTGCCACCGATCTGTTAGCCATCGTTCATAGTGACGTAAGTGGGCCCATGTCTAGCTAGGCTATAGGTGGATATGAATGTTTTGTGACCTTTACGGATGTGGCATCGCGTTATGGTTAAGTGTTTCTTTTGAAACACGAATCGGAAACTTTTGATAAAATCAAAGAGTTTTGACACGAAGTAGACAGATAGATCGGCTAAAGTATTAAAACACCATGATTGGACCATGATGAAAATACTTAAGCAATAAGTTTCTAAAATACTTGAAAGAGTATAGTATTCTTTCAATGAGGACTCCTCCCGGAACACGTCAACCTGACGGTGTGTCTGAATGGAGAAACCGAATTTTGTTGGACATAATAAGATTAATCATGAGTCGCTCTGAGCTACCATTTCCTTCAAGGGATAAGCTTTAAACAGTGCAAAACTTATTTTGAATAAGGTTCCATGAAAATATGTTTGACAGACTTCATATTAGATATGAACAGGAAAGAAACCGGGTTTCTCATTCCTGAAGGTTTGGGAATGCTAGGCATATGTTTGGATGATACCAAACTAGAACCCAAATCGGATAATTTCCTAAGTTGTGGGTTATTCTAGGGAAACCAAAGTATAGTACTTATACAACTCACAAGAGAATAATTTAATTGTTGTTCGCCATGCAGTTTTCCTAAGAGGAATACCTATATGCAGTGGTAAGTGGGAGGAAAGTAAAACTCGATGAAAATCGGAGTAATACTATTCCAGGCACCGATTCTTCAATGGAACACAAATAGTTCATCAAGGATGAAACTATACCAATAATCTTCGAATACACAAGAACCGCGCAAGTCGGAGAGAGTCAGAAAACAACCTGGGAGGTATGGGTTTCTGATCTCACCTCGAAAAGATGTCAATCTTATTGAGGAAGATAAACTGACTACGTATGAGGAAGTGATACAAGGTATCGACTCCCTATTATGGCAAAGTGCCATGAAGTCCGAAATGGATTCCATGTATACCAACCAAGTTTGGATACTAGTTGTTGTACCGGAAGGCATTGTGCCTATTGGTACTATATAAGTCTTCAAGGAAGACATACATGGATGGTAACATACCAACATACTAAGCTAGGCTTGTAGCGGAAAGGTATCGTTATCAACATTGTGTCGATTACGACGAAACCTTTTACTCGTTGTCATGGTTAAATCCATTTGGATAATGCTTGCTGATGCTGCATGTTTCATTTATGAAATATGGCAGCTGAACGTCAAAATCGCTTTCCTTAAACGGAAACCTTTTGGAGGATGTTTACAACATCCTAACGGTTTTTTCGTACCAAAATGAGCAAACAAGGTTTGCAAGTTATTCGATCCATTTATGGATTGAAGCAAGTATTGCGTTCTTGGAACTGTCGTTTTGATGTAATCATAATGGTATATGATTTAATTCAAAACGAATATGATTCTTGTGTATATAAGGAGGTTAGTGGGAGTGCACTGAAAGTGACTGTCCTATATAATGATGACATGTCATTTCTTGGAAATGATATTCCCATAATATAATCGGGGAAAGCTTGGCTTTCATGAAAATTCTCCATAGAATTCTTGGGAGAGACAACATTTATTCTAGGAATAAAGATCTACTGGGATAGATCTAAAGGTTGTTGACACTCTCCGAGAACTTGTACATTGAAATATATGTATACGACCTGGTGTCTCATATGCTGTGAGCATATGGAGTCATAATCAGGCCAATCCAAGTGATAGTCACTGGATTGATGTTAAGAACATCTTTTAGTATCTTAGATGATCTAAGGATGCTTTCTTAAGTTATGGAGAATGAGAACTTGAAGTGACTGGGTTCACTATTGCAAGTTTCCTAACCGATAAAAACAACTATAAGTCGTAACAAAGGTACTATAAAGTTTGAATAACGGAACAGTGAGCTGGAAATCTTCCAAGCAAGATACTGTTACCGAATAAACAACAAAAGTGGATTATTGCTGCAGCTGAGGCAGCAAAAGAAGCCTTTTGGATCGTTAATAATCCTAATTAGATTAGGAGTATTTCTGTTAGCAGCTGAGCTAGGCTACAACACAAGCTAAAGAATTAATGGTCTCATCAACGATCCAGATATATACTTCAATCATTCATCTGATTCTTTCGGATCATACATCGTGGAGATGTGATGATCGAATAAATCACATCAGATGATAACCATGCAAACCCGCTGACGAAAGCATTTCCTCAGCAGAAGTTTGAGCGAACCGTACATAGTTCGGGTGTAGGACACTTGAGTGATTGGCTATAGGCCAAGTGGGAGATTGTTAGACAATTATGACCCATAGCATCACTATTTGTACAGATCATGGTGTTGTTGTACAAATTAACTATGTGACAAAGGAAATTGCTCATTTATCATTTGTAATTAGATTACCAAGATATATAAATGATAAAAGGTCCATATGATTAGTTCCGGATTGAGATGATATGAGATAGTATCAATCCACGAAGGTTTAATCATTAAAAATCCATAGTCGTAGTATTATCGAGATTGGACATTGATAATGCGGAATAGACTAGTATTACACTTGTGTGCGTTGTGGGAGCATAACGGCATAGTTCTCATATATTTGGGTATATGATACTCATGCAAGTGTAATAGGAGGTTGTGTTTACCGATGGTACGGAAACAACTTCTCTCCGGATAGACCACTTGGAATTCCATTGATAGTATGACTATGTTGTTGGAGTTCTACGGTCCCAAGGATCGAATAATAAGCATAAAACACATGTGAATACAATCAACGAAGTTGCGGAATACTTACATCGATCGGTAGAGGCGATGCGGTGAAGAACAAAATCATTTTTCTGCCCTCCTCCAAGTCACGGCAGTGGCTGAAATTTGGTCCTCCAAATTCGGCAATGGTCCAAGCTCCAAGCTCCAAGCTTTGTCATGGTGATCCCTTGCTCACAAGTGGGTTTCCCTATCACCTTCGCAAGACTCCGATGTGTGCTAGCACTCTTGATTTTTGCCACAAAAATCATCAATTGCTTCCCCTTGTGTTTCATGGTCAAACCATTGAAGGAAAGAAGAAGAAATGGCCTGTTTGACCGAGAGAGAGAGATGAAGATTTTGGCTCCCAAAACCGTGAGAAGAGAGAGAGAATTGAAGTGTGTTGGTTTGTTAGATTTATGTATCTAATACACATAATTCATTTCAAAAAATCAATAAATGATTTACCAAAAAATTTGGCATTCAAAAGTCAAACAATAAAAGCTTTCCAACAAATCCAACAACTACCATCAATCAATCAATCAATCAAATTGTCACATCACTCAAAGTGACATGTGATTTGACGTTTGATGTGACTAATGATTTGACGCTTGATATGACTTGCGTGCCGCACTGGAATTCGAAATGCGAATGCGCTCGCAAACACTCCCGGGCTCGGGTTCGCTAATTCCAAATTAATGAATTTTCCGTTGCGACGTAATTAAATGATTATGCCTAGAGAAATCACTATTCACGTCGCTAACGAATTAATTCTAAATTAACTCGTTCGCCCGAATTAAAATCCAATTTCAATTCCGCGTCGAAATCCAATTCGTATAATATATCGAATATATTATTTTATCGATTAATTCCAAATTAATCGTTATCTCTCTTTAAATGATATTTTATCCCAGATAAAATATCTCCGCAATTAATCCCAGATTAATTTTCTCTCTCATCTTATTAATTCCAGATTAATAAAGTGCGAGTTATACGTCATTGGTGAATCTTTGGGAAGCGACCCATGAGATCCCTGGATATGTTGGCAGTAAATACGGTCGTCGGACTATCCGAACACGTAAGTACCTAGTACTACGTTTTTATAGATTTACAAGACAAGGTTGGCTTCTAGCAAAGCGCCATGCCTACCTAATTCTCCAGAAACATCCTTACAGAAATATAGTGATCTATATCAGGCGTAGTATACGTAGTATTGCGTATGTTGATCCAGTATCGGATGATCACATGCAAGGCCTACGGCTGGAAATGTGTCTGCCCTGTACGAAGCACATATCGGATCTCTGGTAACTAGTCTCTATAATTGGATATACATGACCTAGTCATAATATCCCGATAGCTGCGGCATATAAGAGAACAAGTTCCGTATCCTACGTGATCATCATCTCCACTATAACTGAAGTGATATTTCCATCTTGACATCACACCCAATACCCTACGATTCGCAATATACCCAGAAGAGGCGTACACAGAACCGTTTAAAGCCCTGGACGACCAAAACCAAAGTATATTGATTGTCGCAAGTATTAGCGGTGCAAGTCTCAGGTTAAGACCAAATACACCTACCCTGAATTCAGACTTCCATAGACACATAGTTATACTACCAATGGAACTCCGAAGGGGTCTATCCAGAGCGAAGCTGTTTCCCGTACCATCGGTAAACACAACCTCCTATTACACTTGCATGAGTATCCTATACCAAAATATATGAGAACTATGTCGTTATGCCCTCATAACGCGCACAAGTGTAATACTAGTCTTTTACGCATTATCGATGTCCAATCTTGATAATACTCTGACTAGGGATGTTTAATGATTTATCCTTCGTGGATTGATACCGTCTCATATCATCTCAATCCAGGAACAAATCATAAAGACCTCCTATCATTTATATATCTTGGTGATCTAATCACAAATGATAAGAGAGCAATCTTCTTTGTCACATAGTTAATTTGTACAACAACACCATGATCTGTACAAATAGTGACGCTATGGGTCATAATTGTCCATCAATCTCCCACTTGGCCTATAGCCAGTCACTCGAGTGTCCTACACCCGAACTATGTACGGTTTGCTCAAACTGCTGAGGAAAGGTTTTCGTCAGCGGATTTGTATGATTATCATCTGATGCGATTTATTCGATCACCACATCGCCACTATGTATGATCCGAACGAATCAGATGAATAATCGAAGTATATATCTGGATCGTTGATGAGACCATTCATTCTTTAGCCTGTGTTGAAGCCTAGCTCAGCTGCTAAAAGAACTATATCTAATCTAATTAGATTATTATCAATCTAAATGGATTCTATTGCTGCCTCAGCTGCAGCAATAACCCGCATTTGTTGTTTATTCGGTAACAGTATCTTACTTGGAAGATTTCCAGCTCACTGTACCGTTATTCAAACTGTATAGTACCGTTGTTACGACTTGTAGTCGTTTTATCGGTTGGGAAACTTGCAGTAGTGAACCAAGTCACTTCAAGTTATCCTTCTCCATAGTTTAAGACAGCATCCTTAGTTCTCTAAGAAACTAAAGGATGTTCTTAATATCAATCTAGTGACTATCACTTGGATTGGCCTGTTTGTGAATCCATATGCTCAAAGCATATGAGACACTAGGTCACGTACATTTTTCAATGTACGAGTTCTCGGAGAGTTTTAACAACCTTTTGATCTATCCCAATAGATCTTTATTCCTAGAATAAAGGTTGTTTCTCCCAAGAATCTGACGGAGAATTTTCTCGAAAGCCAAGCTTTCGCCGATTGTTTTAAGGGAATATCATTTCCAAGAAATGACATATTATCATTATTTTTATAGGACAGCCATTTTCAGTGCGCTCCCACTAACCTTCTTATATACACAAGAATCATTTTCGTTTTGAATTAAATCGTAAACTATTATGATTACATCAAAACGATAATTAATGCTTACTTCAATCCAAACATGGATCGAATAACGTGCAAACCTTGTTTGCTAGTTTTGGGTACGAAAAAACCGACAGGATGTTGTAAATATCTTCCAAATGGTTTCCTTTTCAGGAAAGTGATTTTCCCATTCAGCTGTCATATTTCATAAATGAAACATGCAGCATCAGCAAGCATTATCCAAATAGATTCACTGTGGCAACAGGTAAAAGATTTCGTTGTAATCAACACAATGTTGATAACGATACCTTTTCGCAAGAAGCCCAGCTTAGTACGTTGGTATGTTGCCATCCATGTATGTCTTCCTTGAAGACTTATATAGTACCAATAGGCACAATGCTTTGCGGTACAACAACTAGTGTCTAAACATAGTTGATTTACATGGAATCCATTTCGGATATCATGGCACTTTGCCATAATAGGGAGTCGATACCTTGTATCACTTCCTCATACGTAGTCAGTTGGTATTCCTCAATAAGATTGACATCTTTATGAGGTGAGATCAGAAACCCATACCCCAGGTTATTTTCTGACTCTCTCCGACTTACGCGGTTCTTGTGTATTCAAAGATTATTGGAATAGTTTCATCCTTGATGAACTATTTGTGTTCCATTAAGGAATGGGTGCCTTGAATAGTATTACTCCGATTTTCATCGAGTTTTACTATCCTCCCACTTACCACTGCATATCGGTATTCCTCCTAGGAAAACCGCATGGTGAGCAATAATTAAATTGTTCTCATTTGAGTTGTATAAGTACTATACTTATGGTTTCCCTAGGATAACCTACAATTGGCACTTATCCAATTTGGGTTTTAGTTTGGTATCATCCAAACATATGCCTAGCATTCCCAAATCATCAGGAATAAGAAACCCGGTTTCTTTCCTGTTCATATCTAATATGAAGTTTGTCAAACAGATTATTATGGAACCTTATTCAAAATAAGTTTTGCACTGTTAATGCTTATCCGTTGAAGGAAATGGTAGCTCAAAGTGACTCATGATTAACCTTATCAAGTCCAACAAAAATCGGTTTATCCTGTTCGGACACACCGTCAAATTGACGTGTTCCGGGAGGAGTCCTCTTTGAAAGAATACTATACTCTTTCAAGTATATTAGAAACTTATTGCTTAAGTATTTTCCATTACGGTCTTACCGTGACGGTTTAATACTTTAGCCAATCTGTTTGTCTATTTCGTGTCGAAACTTTAAAAGTTTCCGATTTGTGTTTCGAAAGAAACACATAACCATAACGCGGTGCCACATCCGTAAAAGTCACGAAATATTCATATCCACCTCTAGCCTAGCTAGACATGGGCCCACTTGCTTCACTATGAACTAGGGCTAACAGATCGGTGACATTTTCACTTTTACCAAGTAAATAGTGTTTTAGGCACATTGCCCAATAAACTAGATTCGTAGACTTTATTTGAATAGAATCAAATTTGTCCTAGTACCCACTCTTCGAAAGTGTGGATATACAAGTCTTTGTTTAATTGTGTCCCAGACAACAATGCCACAATATGTTTCTTCTGATCAAATCAGTTTGAGCTATTTGTTTGTCATGTTATATGTTTGAGATTTTATTTATATTCAAAATATAAATTCTGTTATTCACATCTAATGTGTTTATCTCAATATCATCTTTATATAATGAAACACTTTAGTGTTGTAGAATATAAAGGTACATCCGTTACAGATTATACACTGATATAAAGATAATGTTCCTCGTCAAACTAGTTACATTATAACAGTCTCCTAATTTAAGTACACACCCAAAGGATAGTTCCTAAATTTAGGTATCTACGGTTAAAACACCGAATTTCGTCCCGTTTCCAATTCGCAGATAAATCTCAACTGAAGTCAGTATCCTGCTCATAGCAGATTCTGAACATCAGTATATATTTATGTATCACACTAAGTATTTAAAATCCAATTTTAATACTAGTAGTGAACATATTTATAACAAACATATTTAAAGTCAGAGCCTTGCCCGTCTTCAATTCCTTCATGTCTGCTTTGTCCAAACGGCACTCACGCTTCCGCGATCCCGTTTGTCACAATTTAGGCAGACATTTTGGGATATGTCATTTATCTTCCTAGAAGATTATAATGATTTTGCCTTTGCCCTTTTGACATTCCAGTAGCCTTTGGCCAAGCCTCGGGTTTCTAGAATATCGAAGTAAGGTGCGCCTTGCGCTACTTGCCTTATTACAAAGTTTGACTTTGTCTCCTTGAGAATAGTCATTAACTCTCCAAGAGTTATTGTTGCAATTTAGTAATTCTAAGATCTAAGAATAGATCTATGAAGATCCTTCAATTTCTATATCATACTATAAGGATCTAATCCTTAGTTCTGATTAAGAAATTAAGGAGTCTATTTGACAAGCTTAATGGATTAAGCACTAAAGTTATCATCACATAAATCTTCCAAAGATTATGCTCCACTATTTGCTTAACTCCGGGCTTAGGCCTAATATGTTATTTTATCAAATAAAGTAACTTATTAGTTTCCATGACTATCCTGAAATTATTCCCAGTTTGAAAAATTAAACCATTTAAATACATTTTCCCTAGGATTATGTTTTAAATGTCAATCTTTCTATTTTCTTGATTTTAATAGTCCAACTATTTAATCAATGATTTCAGGTACTTTTTATTATAATGATTATTATAGTCCAATTATTTAATCAATTATAATTTAATTGTTTGAATACAGTCCAACTGTTAATTAAAACAACGATTTAAATATTAGTCCAACTAACATTTAATTTATTTGACGAAATGATATTTGATTTGAGAGCGTATGGCAAGTAATTAAACGAATATTGCAAATTTAATTCTTGCCTCACACTATTTTTCGGCAAGCCTCTAACCCTCTGTCGAGTACTCGGGAAACTGTGTTTCCTAGTGGGGTAGGATCCCGTTAAATATCACACAATCTTGACTTTGGCCAACAAATTGTATGATAATTAACTAGGTAGATCTCTAAGATCAATTAGATCCCATCCAATTCCTAGATCCAGTAGGGGGACATCCAAGTCCGAAACATATATCTTATATATGCCAATATATCCAATATATTGCCTAACCTTTTTCCTTTGAATCAACTAAGCCTTGGCTTTGGCACAACAAACTTAGTGATCCCAGTCAAGCGCGACCCATTGACCATGGAAAGCTTCATAATCAATGTCGATGGACAAGAAGTGATCTTGACTTTGGTCAAAAAATCACAACTTGGACAAGACACCGATATGGAACAAAGCTCTCGTGATTCAAACACATCCTCGACGGACAAAGGCCTTGACTTTGGCCAACAAACCAATGCCAGTCTTAGATCTTGAGTAAGAATCTCTCAATGGAAGGAAAAACGCTTAATATTTTGCGAGGGTTTTTTGTGTGCAAATTGGCAACCAATTTATTATCTTTGTTAAGGTCTCATCATCATACACCCTTAAGCATGCATTCTAAACACATAATAAAGCGCGTCTGAATAAAATAATAATGATATGCGGATGGATACTTTACACATTGATCCTAGATCAAATCTCTCCCTTTCCTCTCTCCCGCTAGCACATGTATTACTTCTACTCGTTACACTACACTTCTAAAGAAACCTCATTTACATTGAGGGGAATAGGTGAGAAGAGAAATACAAAGCGTATGGAGGTAATAGGCTGGACACGCAGGTCCAATTAATAAATTCCAAATTTATTACAACAATTTCTAAAATTGCCCCACCCATCTAATATCCATCCGATATATATTATTCATGCATCGCAACCATGTATTCACACAAGCATGTTATCAATCAATCTAATCAAATTAATTAATCTGATAATTAGTGACCATCCAATGTTCAAACAACGATTTGATTTTGCGCGAGTCAAACTCGTTTTGAGAATAAGTACTCAAAGTACGAATTCTTGAATTAAATTAAAAAACATAATTAAATCCAATTCAATTTGTATTTAATACTAATTCACTATTTAATTCCAAATTAAATATTACACTTTATCAACGAACCTTTACGACTTAAATTCTAAATTTAATCGTTACGGGTCTCAAAGCCCAATTAACGTCCAACGTTAATTTAATTAAAGTCCAATGGGCTTTCAATTAATTTCTTTAAGGTGTGGACTTTTGGTCAACTTGGGTCAAACCCAATAACCAAAGCCCAATCAAGGAATTACCCCATAAGCCTAGAAATCAATTTAGGCCCAATTAAATTTTAAAGGTCCATTAGTCGCATTTGGGCTTTATGGAAGCGGTTTTGGGCCCAATTGGATCCAACCAATTTATCCTAAACCTAACTTGGTACAACCAAGCCCAATTAGTCCATTTACAACATTACAAGCCCAAATCCAATTTAAGCCCCATTTCATTAAATCCAAAAATCCAATTTCACAATTTAATTAACCTAAGTGCAATGCCATAATTAATCACCCAAATTAACATTTCTAAAACATCAATTTACACAATTAATTATGCTCTTTAACATTAAAACATGTCCAACACATTTTAACAAAAAATCAAACCCAATTCATGTTTTACTACTCTCGGTAATATGGGGTTTTTTTCAAATCGATTTCGATTTCAATCCAATTGAACCCTCAATCAATATTAAATCAACATTCCCAATTGATTCAAGTCATCCAATGATCAAAAATCAAAAAATACCAAGAGCCATAAAATAGGGTACCATTCGGCCATGATAAAAAATTTGGGGAAAGTTGATCCAATCAATTTTTCTCCAAATTAGTCATATATAACTCTAAGCTATCATCAAATAAACATAACCAAACACTCAATTTGACAAAATCATGCTCCAAGTAAAATTACCCAAATTCAAGTATATGAACCCTAAGTCAAGTTTCATGCTTTTAATCCGCTCTGATACCATTGTTGGAGTTCTACGGTCCCAAGGATCGAATAATAAGCATAAAACACATGTGAATACAATCAACGAAGTTGCGGAATACTTACATCGATCGGTAGAGGCGATGCGGTGAAGAACAAAATCATTTTTCTGCCCTCCTCCAAGTCACGGCAGTGGCTGAAATTTGGTCCTCCAAATTCGGCAATGGTCCAAGCTCCAAGCTCCAAGCTTTGTCATGGTGATCCCTTGCTCACAAGTGGGTTTCCCTATCACCTTCGCAAGACTCCGATGTGTGCTAGCACTCTTGATTTTTGCCACAAAAATCATCAATTGCTTCCCCTTGTGTTTCACGGTCAAACCATTGAAGGAAAGAAGAAGAAATGGCCTGTTTGACCGAGAGAGAGAGATGAAGATTTTGGCTCCCAAAACCGTGAGAAGATAGAGAGAATTGAAGTGTGTTGGTTTGTTAGATTTGTGTATCTAATACACATAATTCATTTTCAAAAAAATCAATAAATGATTTACCAAAAAATTTGGCTTTCAAAAGTCAAACAATAAAAGCTTTCCAACAAATCCAACAACTACCATCAATCAATCAATCAATCAAATTGTCACAGCACTCAAAGTGACATGTGATTTGACGTTTGATGTGACTAATGATTTGATTCTTGATATGACTTGCGTGCCGCACTGGAATTCGAAATGCGAATGCGCTCGCAAATACTCCTGGGCTCGGGTTCGCTAATTCCAAATTAATGAATTTTTCGTTGCGACGCAATTAAATGATTATGCCTAGCGAAATCACTATTCACGTCGCTAACGAATTAATTCTAAATTAAATCGTTCACCCGAATTAAAATCCAATTTCAATTCCGCGTCGAAATCCAATTTCGTATAATATATCGAATATATTATTTTATTGATTAATTCCAAATTAATCGTTATCTCTCTTTAAATGATATTTTATCCCAGATAAAATATCTCTACAATTAATCCCAGATTAATAAAGTACGAGTCATACGTCATCGGTGAATCTTCGGGAAGCGACCCAATGAGATCCCCGGATATGTTGGCAGTAAATACGGTCGTTGGACTATCCGAACACGTAAGTACCTAGTACTACGTTTTTTTCGATTTACAAGACAAGGTTGGCTTCTAGCAAAGCGCCATGCCTACCCAATTCTCCAGAAATATCCTTACATGAATATAGTGATCTATATCAGGCGTAGTATACGTAATATTGCGTATGTCGATCCAGTATCGGATGATCACGTGCAAGGCCAATGGCTGGAAATGTTTCTGCCCCGTACGAAGCACATATCGGATCTCTGGTAACTAGTCTCTATAATCGGATATACATGACCTAGTCATAATATCCCGATAGCTGCAGCATATAAGAGAACAAGTTCCGTATCCGACGTGATCATCATCTCCACTATAACTGAAGTGATACTTCCATTTTGACATCACACCCAATGCACTACGATTCTCAATATACCCAGAATAGGCGTACACAGAATCGGTTAAAGCCCTGGATGACCAAAACCAAAGTATATTGATTGTCGCAAGTATTAGCGGTGCAAGTCTCAGGTTAAGACCAAATACACCTACCCTGAATTCGGACTTCCATAGACACATAGTTATACTACCAATGGAACTCCGAAGGGGTCTATCCAGAGCGAAGCTGTTTCCCGTACCATCGGTAAACACAACCTCCTATTACATTTGCATGAGTATCATATACCCAATTATATGAGAACTATGTCGTTATGCCCTCATAACGCGCACAAGTGTAATACTAGTCTTTTACGCATTATCGATGTCCAATCTCGATAATACTCTGACTAAGGATGTTTAATGATTTATCCTTCGTGGATTGATACTGTCTCATATCATCTCAATCCAGGACCAAATCATAAGGACCTCTTATCATTTATACATCTGGGTGATCTAATCACAAATGATAAGAGAGCAATCTCCTTTGTCACATAGTTAATTTGTACAACAACACCATGATCTGTACAAATAGTGACGCTATGGGTCATAATTGTCCAACATATGTGTCTATGGAAGTCCGAATCAGGGTAGGTGTATTTGGTCTTAACCTGAGACTTGCACCGCTAATACTTGCGACTATCAATATACTTTGGTTTTTGTCGTCCATGGCTTTAACAGGTTCTGTGTACGCCTCTTCTGGGTATATTGAGAATCGTAGTGTATTGGGTGTGATGTCAAGATGAAAGTATCACTCCAGTCATAGTAGAGATGATGATCACGTAGGATACAGAACTGGTGCTCTTATGTACTGTAGTCATCGGGATAATATGACTAGGTCATGATTATCCGATTATAGAGACTAGTTACCAGAGATCCGATATGTGCTTCGTACGGGGCAGACACAATTCCAGCCCCAGGCCTAGCACGTGACATCCGATACTGGATCGTAATACGCAATACTACGTATACTACGCCTGATACAGATCACATATTCCTTTAAGAATATTTCAGGAGAATTGGGTAGGCACGGTGCTTTGCTAGAAGCCAACCATGTCTTGTAAATCGGTAAAAACGTAGTACTAGGTACGTACGTGTTCTGATAGTCCGACGACCGGATTTACTGCCAACATATCCGGGGATCTCATGGGTCGCTTCCCGAAGATTCATCGATGACGTATGACTCGCACTTTATTAATCTAGGATTAATTATAAGAGAGAGAAAATTAATCTGGGATTAATTACGGAGATATTTTTTCTGGGATAAAATATTATTTAAAGAGAGAGAACGATTAATTTGGAATTATTCGATAAAATAATATATTCGATATATTATACGAAATTAGATTTCGACGCGGAATTAAAATTAGATTTTAATTCGGGCGAACGAGTTAATTTAGAATTAATTCACTAGCGATGTGAATAGTAATTTTGCTAGGCATAATTATTTAATTAAATTTGATTTAGTTACGTCGCAAAGAAAAATTCGTTAATTCGGAATTAGCGAACCCAAGCCCGTGAGTGTTTGCGGGCCCACTCGCATTTCGAATTCAAGTGCGGCCTACAAGTCACATCACGCGTCACATCACTCGTCATTCAAGTGATGGATGTCTTGTCACTTTGAGTGATTGACAATCAGTCACTATTTATGAGTGATGTGAGTTGTTGGAAGGCATAAATGCCATACACCTTTTTTGGGAATTGGTAATTGGTTTTGGTATTTGAATTTTGGAAATCAAAATAACCAAATACACAACACAAATTCTCCCTCTCTCTCTTTGCAAGACTCACGATTTTGGGAACCCTTTTTCCCTCATCTCCCTCTCGGCTTTTGAAGCCAATTTTCTTCTCATTTTCTTTCTTGGCCGAGATATAGAAGAAGAAACAAGGAAGATTTATGGCAAATCTTTCCAATGCTAGCACATGAAGAGTCATCCAAGGTGATAGGGAAACAAACCCTTGAGAATGGAATCACCATTTGCAAAGCTTGGAGCTTGGAACACACATGGAGGGCTTGACCGAATTCCTTGGAGCACAAAAGGAGCCTTTGCCGATAGCTTCACAAAGCTTGAAGATTTTTGCGTTCAACGCATCGCAAAATCGATCTTTGTAAGTATGATTCTGCCGTACTTCTTATTATATTCACACATGATTTCTATGCTTAAATTGATCTTGGGACTAACCTAGAAACCTAACAATCTCGCCTTTCCCTTCTCAACTATCTAATGGTTCTTTCAATTTCTAGGTCTAGCGGACGGATTTCAAAGCTTCTGGTTCGTCTCATGTAGTGTCTGAGAACCTGAAACACAAGAAAAAAAAATATTAAGTAAAAAGAAATTAGACACAAGTAAAGGTATCTAATACCAAAACTAATAGTGAAAGATAAATAAGTCCCCGGAAACAGTGCCAAAAACTTGACCGGCGTAATCACACACGTATAACGTAAGCGCACGTATCGTTCAAGTAGTATAAAAATATCGATCCCACGAGGACTTAATACCTAAGCTATTAAATTATGAAGCCAAATAATTACGAGTATCTAATAGATTGGTTGTTTGATTGAATAGTGATTTTAGCTAAAGACAAGTAAATAAAATAATGCAAAAGTAAATTAAAGGGAAATTCAATATTAAGAAACTATATAGGGTTGCGAATTCTTCCAATATCTTTGAAAGATGAAGTGGTTATCTCATGTTTGTGTAACATATGGTTTATTAACCTGGAACACGAAATTATGCAAAAGCCTCTGTCGATGGTCAGATGTAAATACCCAGTATAACCCAATTAATCATATGTCTATGTTAACCAAGTTTCTGAATTAATTAAGATTAAGTTCCAATTGTGGGTACCCCTGCCTGACATGTATATGTCTATTCTGTAAGGAAATTCTATTAAAAGGTTATCTATCCTCAAGGAAGATCATGGGATATTAAGTTTAAGGCTGAAACCTAAAATTCCTTTGTCAAGTTTATTTTAAGTTTACCACATCAATCTTATTAATGGCCAGTTAACAAGAAGCATTAAGCTTAAGACTTAATAAATAAACATTTATATTACCCAAACTATAAAATAACCCCTTATAAATCGGTGATATTGGAATTCATCACAACCCCAGATAACGGGTTTAGTTACCACACATATCTAAGGCTAGTAAAAGCTTAAATAAAATAAATGACATAAAGTAAAAGCTTGGAAATTAAAAAAGGTAAAAATACAATAAAAGAAAATGCTGGGGGGTTAGAAAATGCTGGGGGGTTAGAGGATCCATTTTTATTACTTCTATTTTAGATATCTCCCTTATTATAATATATTAACTTTTCGTGATAATTACCAACCGACCATATAGGCGGTATCATGATTAAGTCAAATTTATAATTAATTCCAACAGACCATACAGGCGGTATCCAGTTTAGTCAGGTTAAAACCAATTTTATTAAGTCCAACCGACCATAAAGGCGGTATCATATTAAGTCAGGTTTTAAATAGTTTATATATTATAATTAAGGGAGATTAATCTAAATATTAATAATAAAAGCTTACCTTTCACCCCAGTAAAAGAGAGTTACCTACTCATGCTGAATAGTAAAAGACTAAAAAGTAAAGAAAAGAAAGTGCTATTGTGAAAAGTAAATAAAATTAATTACAGAAAGCTGTAAATAAACAAACAAGATACAATCTTCTTAGTATTCTTAAGGAATTCCTTAGAAGAAAGTATGAGTTTACAACTGAAATTCGGCCTCAATTTATAGGGTAATTTTGTACCTCCGCGACGCGCTGTTGATTGTTGACACGTTGTACAGCTTTTACGGAGATGGTGACATGTGGCGTCGGCAGAATTATTTGTTGAATTATTGGCTTGGCGTCACAATGCGTAAGGGTTTTCGTGTCGCGACGCTGATGTTAGCATGATGCAAGTAATGACGCATTTTCAATGATGAGTGTCGGCAGCATGTGATGGTGACACGTGTCCGGCACACGTTAGCAGATTTACTGTGATGTTGACACGTGGCAGGCACATGTTAGCAATGGCGCATGATAGTAAAACTTCTCTGATTGTGACACGTGTCCGGCGCATGTTAGCAGTCTCCATCCAGCGCACGTTAGCATTCGTCGTATTTTAGCACGGTACATTTTAGCAAACATCACATTTTAGCAGGAAATTTACATTTTTACCCTTTTTGTCCGTTTTTCACTATTTTGGCCCTGAATTGCCTCTAGAGAGTCGTGTTATTTTATTTATCTATAAAATACCACAAAACACATCAAAATATTCAAAAAAACTCAAGAAACTATACAAAATATTAAGTCAAAAGAGTGGGAAATAGTGATTTATTTACCACTCATCAATATCTAAGTTATATTTTGAGATGAGGCTAAAATTATTGAAATATTTTGATAAGTTTAAAACTATTTCAGATCAGTTGAGAAATGCTATTGTGCTTTGATATTTTGATAAGAATTCTTTTATGATTTTTTTATATTGGTGGAAAAATCCAATCTCAGAGACATTATGGAATTGACGGATATTGGAATTGCTGGATATAGTAGACATGTGCATATATAGTTTCAAGACTAGGGGACCGGGATATGTAACGCCCATAGATCCTAATTTCAGGGCCAGGATGACAGCATTGATTAGCGATCTTGTCTCTAGCTCAGTGACTTGGAGGACGTCAATACGTTATGCCCCAAGGCACTAGTTAGGCGTTTGGAGGGTCCGCGATACGTAACGCCCCCATACGTCAGTTATTTTTCAGATGAGACTTTCAGAAACAACAATTTAATGAGAAAGTTTTAGAAAGAATTGAATTTTATGAGAGATCTCAAAGTTTTACAGAAAGAAAGAAGTTCTTAGAAAAAATATACAGAAAGAGATTTGTTTTCATTTAAGAAAAGAGAAAAAGATTAGCTTTCTTGAGATGATTTCGATTTCAGAACAATAATTTTTTCATAGAATTTTAGTTCCTGTTTTAAACTGTCCACTCACTAGGTCATTCAAACGATCTAACCCCCCCACTCACTAGTGTTTTCTATTTTACAGGTCTACTCATAGGATGAGCTCGAGGGGATGGATACGGATGGTAATCACTAGGGTTATTGGTCCACTCATCAGTCAGGTCTGATGTATATGGTTAAGTTAATGTTGTAATGGTTACAAGTTATGTAAAATTATATTGAAAGTCATTACTTGAGGTTGTCAGAGTCGAAGTTATCAGATTAGCATAACATGTTTAGAGTTATAAAGAACAAAGATGTTTTAATTAATTTAAGTTGGGCATGTAGTCATCCAGTGTAAGTGTGTGATTTGTGATTGTCAAATAATAAAAAAGTAGTAGAGTTCAGTTAGTCAGTCAGTTAGTTAGAGGCTAAGGGTTATAAGGTGACCTATATCCTGCCGGTAGCATCTCCGAGAGGGGGATGTTACATGCATAGAAACTAGTTTTATGCCTTAGCTTTTGGCCAAATTGATTTGGTTCAAAAGGGTAAGTTGTTTTAATCAAATCGGTCCGCTAATAACAGAACTAATTTTTGACCTCAAATCTCTCCATTCTCGTGCCAAAAAATCCTGTTATGATTCACCTAGCAATGTATCATAACCCCCGAATGAGAAAGAATAAAATATTTTCATAAACGACTTCCATATCATACGATCTTTCGCCCAACCTAGTGGCCCACCATATGACCTGGAGTATAAATGTGTCTTCTCTAATACTCATTGGCTAAGTGTTGATCACAATCCCAATGATATGTAATATGAGAATTACTCGATCGACATTCTCCTGCCATGGCCATAGACTTGCACCATCTCATATGTTAAATGCACAATAAGATACTTAACTATTTAAACACAAGTTTATTCTGAGTTTGACGATCCTCTATCGTGTCTTTCACAATAGTCATATGTTTATCATGTAACCTAATAACTTCCCTATTAGTAGTCCTTAAAAGATGACCCAAGTAGATTTCAAAGTTATATAACTCCACATAAGACTGATGAAGATCTCAAGTCTTAGGATCAGCTCATAAATTATTACCATGTGTTTTCCATAGATACATGTGATCAAACATCTCCATATTGAAACTATTTATGGTCAGTTAATTATAATTGCTAATTATCACAAACATTCATGTGTTAGTAGCTTATGAGATCAACTACCTCACAAGTGGCGGTAATAACATCAAGCTGGTCTTATCTGGATTACCAATGCCCTAGTTATTGATAATCCCACAACTAAGAATATTTATGAGAGATAAGATCTCATAAAAAAAAAAAAAGCTTTGTTTGGTTCTTATGCAAATCATTCATAGGACTTTATCATACAAGATATCTATCTAAAAATATAAGGACAAAATCATTGCCATTTTGTTTTATTCAATATAAATTATTATAGTCATAATCTAATAGATTTAGGGCATATTGCCAACACAATTTCATTCATGCTACATGCAAGTTTCTTATGAAAAACATTCGTAGACGTCATTTTCTAAATTCAATATGCAAATCATGAAATGCATCATATATCTCATCAAATATAATCATCAATTACCTCATTTTCTCCATCATATGTGTCATCTCCAACTGCTATGAATCCTAGATTTACCTTTTCTCATTTCTTATCGGATGAGCTATCGTCACCATCGCTTAAGATGGCAATCATTGATTTCTTCTTGAGTTTCTTCAAGTTTAGGAAATCTGTCTTAATGTGACTTGATGTTTTTCATTCATAGCATATGATCTTGTTAGCCTTAATTTACGATCAAGCCCAATATATGGGTTTTATGTGGCCCAAAGTGTATTTATTATGAGTTTAATATAATATCAGATATTATTCTATTGGTTAATTAATAAGAGATAATTTCCTATTTTACCCTGATGGAGGGTCTATATAAAGCAACCCGGGATTAGTCCTCTCTCATCCCCACTCATATCCTCTTTCTGTCCATCAAGAAAAACATCAAGTCTATAGGGGTCAAGAGAGAGAAACTCAATCCTTCGGACTGACCACATTTTGCTCTCGTCATGGATCAAGGTACGCTTTATTGATCTATTATATGATTGTGAAAATCACCTTGTTCAAGATCTTGGTTATTACGTTTCATAAATATCTTACATGTGGTATCAGAGCCTTGATTACGAACAAATGATTTTCCATTAACGATCTATTGTTGTTTTTTATTTTATTTTATTTTCCGCTGTCGTTTGAATACTATATGCAATATATGTTCAAGACCGTAAATTATCACTCGTTATTATATAATAAATTCAATGTCGCATGTATTGTGTTTGCTCGGTTTTATCGGTGATATTCGTCTTATATATATACAAATGGGTATGCTATTTAGAATTCACTGATTGCCGATTAAGTTTTATTCCTTATGGATATATGTGTTTATGAGTCATTTGTATTCTGATGTCATTGTGAGTGATTCATCATATGCATATATTATTTAAAATGCTAAATATGAAATTTCGATTATTGCAATAGCATGCTCTTATGATCTGACGATTGCTTTTCACCACTAATGAATACGTTTGAGGTTTTTTTTTTTTTTTTTTGGTAATCTACAAATTGAATGAAATAATTGATCATTCCCACGCTAATGGGCTGTTACACGTATTTTTCATTAATACAGATTGAATGCCTATAATTTCATTCTGTATGTATTTGCCATATTTAATTATGTCTATTTAATATTTACCTTTGATTATATTTTAAGACGTTATTTTCATTAAATTCATTTAGGAATAATGGCATATTAACGACAATGGGTACTACAAGAAAAGTGACTAAAAGCCCAAAATTCGCCACTAAAAGTTTTAGTGGCGAAATTTTATTTCGCCACTGGTTCGCCACCGAAAATGCGACACAAAAGGTATTAGTGGCGAAATTAATTTTCGACTAAATGTAAAATTTCGCCACTAAAAGTAAGACCTTTAGTGGCGAAATGGAAACACTTTTAGTGGCGAAATTTTTCCCCACTAAAAGTCATTTTTATTTAAAAATGTAATAAAATGAATAATTTCTAAATTTCAATACACCATATGATATTTTATATTGTAAAATTTTACAAAACACAAATTTTGATACATTAATTTAATGATCATATACATTAATATATGTAAATAGAATATCTGTATTTACAAGCAAAAAATATATCTCTCGGTTCTAATATCAAAACAAACAAATGATCAACTAATTACAATTCAAAATAAAAAACTACTGGTTTGGTCTTATATTTAAGTTTACATTCTATATCCACACTAAAAAATGATTAGTCTTTTTCAACAGCTTGTGATGGCATAAACACAGTAGTTGCTCCGCATAAGCTGCAATGTCAACACCAGGTTTAAAAACCATGACTCTTGAATCAATTGCTGAATCAACCTTTTTTGAATCAATTGCTGCGATCACTTTATCTGCAGAAAGAAACTAACGAATAAATAGGCAAGCATCATATGAGAGCAATATACAGGAAAAAAAATTCCACAAACAACATAGTAGATGCAAGCTGCAATATTTAGTATGCAAATGCTGAGTAGTGAGTATGCAAATGATTTTCTAGTAGTCATGAAGAGTATGCAAATGCTTTTCTAGTAGTCATGAAGTGTATGCCTAACTTTAAGGGTTAAATGCATTTTACAAACATGTAAGAATGTCTATGCATATTTTTAAATTAGTGATATATGTATTTACACAAAAAATCAATGATATATGTATATATAGCAGGAAAATCCTTGAAACCATGCACTAAGCAAGGCAGATGGTAAACTCTTGCCTAACAATCAATTCGCTCAACTGTAACATACAACACAAGGAATTTGACGAGCGTGGTGGATGGCCAAATATTTTACTACAACTACACTTGTTGCACAGAGGTTTGTCTAAGTTTTCCCTCGCTACTTATACTTTCCCACTCTCTAATTCTGTCTCCAATTCTATGGACAATGGTAATACATCTAACAACAACTGAAAAGTATGGAAAATGTGAGTTCACTATACTCATTTTGCACATTCATCATTATATCTCCTAGTAGTTAAACTTTGCTAGCAACAGAGCATCTCTCAATCCCTAAGGACAATCAACAAACCCAGAGGATATAATTTCCTATGTAGGTGACCCTAAGGGCATTTAAACCTCTGACTTGGTAAGACATTGACAAGGTGATAATTTGGGAAAACATTGAGCAAAATACTAGCCATGTTGCAAGCTAAACCATTTGAAAGCAAATATTCAGCTGTTAATTCACAGGAACAGACCTGTTTATCTTCTCTAAGGACCAATGGTCGTCCTGGGGAAAGCAAATCCCTGACAGTTTCATTGTAGACCTCAAGATAGGAGAGGTGAACTACATGGTTTCCGTCGCAGCTCCTCTGCCTAATTTTGGTGAAGAGATCCTTAATAGCCAATACCATCACCCCTGGATTCTCCATTGTACCCAGCATCGTATATGTTTTCCCAGCTCCCGTGGCACCATAGCAGAACACTGACCCATTCCTTCCCTGCAGAACTGCTTCCACCAGCTCTGCAGTCCTGAAAGTCAAAAAATAGATTTTATCCTGCTAAAATTATATCCAATGACCAAACTTCAATCCAAGTTTCAGGTAACATCAGGCTTCTATTTCCTTCTTTTTATACTATCCTCCATTTCATCAGCAACCAATTAAATGGGCTAGCGTAGCCAATTCGTATCTAACATATAGACAATTTTACAAAAATAAATAAATTCTACACATAACCAGTGCCATGTTTTCACACAAAATCACCAGATGTTTTATGTAGCAAGTTCTAATTGTAGAATAAAAATTAGGTACATAGATTCATAAAATTCAAGTGTTTTCTTATCCCTATTGTCTTAGCTTATGCAATAGTTAAACACTTGATAAAGCATTTAACAACTATCAAAATGGTTTACTTAATTGAAACTCACACAGGGATAGGATTAGCAAATGACAACTAAAACACAAATGTAAATTTAACTTTCCAGGAAACATTCATATCAAAATATGCATCTAAAGATCTGATCTTTTATGCGGAAACAAAAACCCAACTGACAAATATATGCATAAAAATCATCATCAAGTAGATAGAATGATTCAAAGCTAAACACTCACGTTGTGGAATAAACCTCTTGTTGAGTAGTGGAATCTGGAAATGAAGCATCAAAAGTAAAATGCCGCCCACGAAGCCTCTTTAGTCTAAGATAATCATTCTCATTTGCAAACTCAGTCAAATAAACATCCCTTTCTCAGTAACCAAAAGAGACCAAAATTCAGAAAATGCACCCCAAATAAACAAAACGTAACTCTTTTGAACAAAAAAATTGAAAACATAAACAAACCTTTCATCAACATATGAAGAATTAGAGATGAAAGACAATGAGCGACCTTTGAAATGGATTGGATCGTTAATTTTTCACCACCGACATCGCCATTCTCCTCTTCCTCCTGATCTTCATCATCTGAACTCCCATCTTCTTCATCCCCTTCTTCTACATCATCAAATTCATCATCTTCTTCCTCTGAATCAACCTAATTCGTAAATCTTCAATCAACGAACAACACAACAGCATTATAACACCAATCAAAACCGATCAAGGATAGAAAAGAAAAAAAGAATTTTACTAACTGTCATCTGGTCATTTTCAGAATCACTCAAGTCTTCAGCATACCTGTCACTCTCCTTTGCTTTTCTTGCTCGCTTCGAAGATAACCCCATTTTGAAACCCTAAATTTCAGAGACCCAAACAAATAGTCAAAATTTCATTGTGATTTGAAAAATGAAAAACCTCAGATTGAGTTTGCAGCATAATTACTACAGGATAATTATAGCTTTTCACTGGAAACTTCAATATTAAGAGAGATTTGATTCAATTTTTTTCTAACAAGCAAGTAAAACTAAACTCAATAGACTTACCGATTATAAATTTTAAGATTTAGATTCAAAGTAATTAAGCGTAATTTGAGATTCTATTTGGTTGATTCCTGAATCCCTTCTCGTTCGATATTTAGGGTTTTACAAGACCCTGATTCCCTCTCCCCTCTTGCTCGCGCGCACGCAATAAGCCCTAGAAGTGGTGAGGGATTTTCGAAGGTTTGAAACATGGAGGAGGAGGATGTTCGAAGAAGTAGTGGAGAGGGATTTTGGTGGGTTTGATTTGATGAAATTGATTTTGTAAATGGAAAAAATATTTTTGGTAGTTGAAGAAGGCGGTGAAGACAAGCATTTCAAAATTTTTGTATTCAATTAGTGGAAAAAAATTTCGCCACTAAAATTATATTTTTCGCCATTAAAAGTTAGTTTTAGTGGCGAAAAAACGTTTCGCCACTAAAAGTACACTCTTTAGTGGCGAAATTTATTTTCGCCACTAATATCGCCACTGAAAGTTTACTTATAGTGGCGAATTTGTATTTCACCACTAAAAGTAACTTTCAGTGGCGAATTTATGTTTCGCCACTAAAAGTAACTTTCAGTGGCGAAGATTATTTCGCCACTAAAATTTCGCCACTAAAAGCCAGTTTTCTTGTATATACACCATTAATTGCTTCTGATTGTAATGAATACTGGGTATATGTACGTTTATTTTGGCATAATGGTATTTATGGAAATAGATCAAATAAAACTATTTCTATATACTGGGTATATGCGTTATTATATGTATGTATGTATATTTATGGCATGATTTTATGGTCTTTTATAGAAAAAATGCATGTAAAATATTTTGCAATAATAGTTATTATTTTAATTTGATATCTATATTATGTATAATTTGTTAGTCACCAAAGTGGCCAAATTAATAAGTTTCGTCGGTATCAAAATTATAATAAATTCAATCACTCATGTTTATGTGATGCTTATTAATGAATGATATTATGATATTTTAAATTTTTTTTATCATGAGTATATTAAAGTTCGTTGCTGTAAAATATTATGGATCGCCCGAAGGTTGATTAAATTTTTATTTTTTATTTTTTTTATTATTATTTTTTTTATAGTATATGAACATAACCGTGGTAAATTAGTGTGCTTCTTTATGTGTGTTTTGTATATCCAAATATTGCAAGCATTTCTATTTGGCGTATATTAATTACCAATTATGTGAAATTTTATTAAGCATCAATTATGTATTTTATGGTGTATTGTTGTATCACCCAAAGGTGAACTTCAATATACATTTAATAATCGTTTGTTATTTCTGAGTCTGTATTATTGATTAGGATTATTACTCAAAGCGTTAACGTGTGAGCATATATATATTTTGCAGTAACTGTTCATGTTTATCTTCATTCATAGGCAACGTCTGTTGTTAAGTTAATTTAATGGGCTCACTTTCTCTGAATGGTGCGAACAAATTCAGTTCCACCTTGATGTTCTGGATCTTGATTTGGCACTTTTAAGTGAGAAACATGATGCTCTTACTGCTGCCAGCAGCGCTGAACATAAATCTTTCTATAATGCTTGGGAAAGATCTAACAGACTGAACCTAATGTTTATGCGAATGACTGTAGCAAACAACATTAAGTCCACAATTAATAAAACTTAAAGTGCTAAGGAATTTATGAAGTATGTGGAAGAGTCATCCCAGTCCGATTCGGCTGACAAATCACTCGCTGGGACACTGATGGGTAAGTTAACCACCATGAAGTTTAATGGTTCTCGTACCATGCATGAGCATATCGTCGAAATGACGAACATTGCAGCAAGACTTAAGATTATGGGAATGGAAGTGAATGAAAATTTCCTAGTAATGTTCATCCTTAATTCCTTACCTCATGAGTACGGTCCATTTCATATGAACTATAATACTCTAAAGGATAAATGGAATGTGCATGAATTACAAAGCATGCTCATTCAAGAGGAAGCGAGACTTAAGAAATTGGGAATTCATTCAGCAAATCTCATGGGTCATAAAGGAGCTGGAAAGAAACCAGGAAAGAATAATGGAAAGGGCAAGCGAGGACTGTCAATAACAAATCAGTCATCAGCTCAAATCCATAAGAAGGAAGCAAACAATGATAAGTGTCGTTTCTGTAAAAAGTTTGGACACTATCAGAAAGATTGCCTGAAACGTAAGGCATGGTTCGAGAGAAAAGGTAAGCCTAGTGCTTATGTATGTTTCGAATCAAAATTAGCTGAAGTTCCTTATAATACTTGGTGGATTGATTCTGGTTGTACCACTCATGTTTTAAATACGGTGCATGGATTTCTTACGACCCAAACCATAAGCCCAAATGAGAAGTTCATAATGATGGGAAAAAGAGTCAAAGTTCCAGTTGAAGCCATTGGAACTTATCGTTTGATTTTGGATACTGGTCATCATTTAGATCTTTATCAGATATTTTATGTTCCTTCTATTTCTCGTAATTTGATTTCATTGTCTAAACTTGATAAATCTGGGTATTTCTTTAATTTTGGGAATGAATGTGTTAGTTTGTTCAAACAAAATCTTTTCATTGGTTCTAGTATTCTTTCTGATGGTTTGTACAAACTTAATCTTAATACCCATTTTGCTGAGACTTTGCTAACCGTGTATCATAATGTTGGTACAAAACGTAGTTTATCTAATGAATCATCTGCTTACTTGTGGCACAAACGTCTGGGTCATTTATCCAAAGAAAGAATTGAAAGATTAGTAAAGAATGAAATCCTACCTGATTTGGATTTTACTGATATTGGAATATGTGTTGAGTGTATAAAGGGAAAACACACACGTCACATAATTAAGAAAGCAGCCACAAGAAGCTCAGAGCTCCTACAACTTATACACACCGATATTTGTGGGCCTTTTGATGTTCCATCACTTGGTGGAGAAAAGTATTTCATCACATTTATCGATGATTTTTCACGTTATGGATATGTCTACTTGTTGCATGAAAAATCTCAATCGGTAGATATCGTAAAGGTGTTTGTCGATGAAGTTGAGAGGCAACTAGACAGAAAGGTGAAAATTGTCAGATCTGACAGAGGTGGTGAATTTTATGGAAGGTATGATGAAAGTGGACAGTGCCCTGGTCCATTTACTAAATTCCTTGAAAGCCGTGGTATTTGTGCTCAATACATAATACCAGGAACACCACAACAAAATGGTGTTGCAGAAAGACGTAATCGTACTTTAATGGATATGGTTATGAGTATGTTAAGTAATTCTTCTCTACCCAAATCATTGTGGATGCATGCTTTAAAGACCGCTGTATACCTATTAAACAAGATTCCTTGTAAGGCAGTTCCAAAGACACCTTTTGAACTGTGGACAGGAAGGAAACCTAGTTTAAGACACCTGCATGTGTGGGGTTGCCCAACGGAAGTAAGAATTTATAATCCACATGAAAAAAAACTGGACTCAAGAACGATCAATGGTTTCTTAATTGGTTATCCAGAAAATCTAAAGGGTATAGATTTTATTGTCCTAACCAAAGTACGAGAATTGTTGAAACTGGAAATATTAGGTTCATTGAGAATGGTGAGGTTAGTGGGAGTTTGGAATCACGTAAAGTGGAGATCCAGGAAGTTAGAGTGCAAGTTCCCTTGCCTCTAGTTTCTACTCAGGTTGTTGTTCCCTTACATGTTGATCATGCTAACGACTTACAAGAACAACAAATTAACGATCCAGCACCATAAAATGAAAATGTTGTCAATGAACCTGACGTAGACGGACCACAAGAAATTGCCTTAAGAAGATCTGTAAGGCAAAGAAGATCTGTGATTTCTGATGATTATGTGGTTTATCTACAAGAGTCAGAATTTGACTTAGGAATTGATGATGATCCAGTTTCATTTTCACAAGCCATGAAAAGTAGTAGTTCTGCTAAGTGGTTAGATGCCATGAAAGAAGAGCTAAGATCAATGGATCACAATGATGTTTGGGACCTTGTTGAATTGCTTGAAGGATGTAAACGAGTTGGGTGTAAATGGGTCTTCAAGACCAAGCGCGACTCAAATGGCAATCTCGAACGTCACAAGGCCAGACTCGTTGCCAAAGGTTTTACTCAAAAAAATGGTGTTGACTACAAGGAGACATTCTCACCCGTCTTTAAGAATGACTCATTAAGAATCATTATGGCCATGGTAGCTCATTATGACTTAGAGCACCATCAAATGGATGTGAAAACTGTCTTTCTGAATGGGAATTTGGATGAAGAAGTCTTTATTGCTCAACCTGAAGGTTTTGTAACTGACGAAAAGGAACACATTGTGTGTAAACTAAAGAAGTCAATGTATGGACTTAAACAAGCTTCCCGACAATGGTATCTCAAGTTCAACGAAACCATCACATCTTTTGGATTCAAGGAAAACATCGTTGATCGATGTATATATCTAAAGATCAGTGGGAGTAAGTTTATATTTCTGGTTCTATATGTTGACGATATCTTACTTGCTACTAATGATCTTGGTTTACTACGTCAAACCAAGGAATATCTCTCTACGAACTTTGAAATGAAAGATATGGGTGAGGCATCCTATGTGATAGGGATAGAAATATTCCGTGATAGATCACAAGGATTGTTGGGATTGTCTCAGAAAGCATATATTAATAAAGTTTTAGAGAGATTCAAGATGGAAAAATGCTCTGGAAGTGTCGTTCCAATTCAGAAGGGAGATAAATTCAGTCTTAATCAATGTCCAAAACATGAATTGGAACGCAAACAAATGGAACAAATTACTTATGCGTCTATTGTTGGTAGTTTGATGTATGCATAGACTTGTACCAGACCAGACATCAGTTTTGATGTCGGAATGCTGGGCATGTATCAAAGTAATCCAGGAGTAGATCATTGGAAAGCTGCGAAGAAAGTTTTGAGGTATCTGCAAGGAACGAAAGGTCATATGCTCATTTATAGGAGATATGGTCACCTCGAGGTGATTATATATTCAGATTCAGATTTTGCTGGATGCGTGGATACCTGAAAATCAACATTCGGCTAATTGTTCCTTTTAGCTGGAGGAGCAGTTGTAGGAAACGCTTTTCTCGCGCAACGGAAGCGGCTTAGGCACCCGGGATCGGACTTCCTCATATAGATCCAGAATTTTTCTGCCTTCCTCATATAGATCCAGAATTTTTCTGCCAAAAACTCATATCCGAACAGCCCCATAATTTTATTATTATTACTGCCGAAACTATTTCTCTTGTAATGGGGTTGTGCTCCTTCGACTTCTTTAACCCATGCATCGAGCGTTTTGTGCATATTTCTTTGCCTTATTAAAAAACGCCAACAACATGACAAATGCATAAAGAAGCCACGCACAGTGACTTTGCAAATAAGAAGAAAACCATGTGTTGATCACAAGTCATGATCAGAAGCCACGCATGCTTGGCTTCTCCAGAACAGTAAATGATATTTGATGAACACATGCGCCACTTGCAATATAGATTACAAGCTTATATGTCAGCCACATCCAGATCAAACAATCACGCCATAACCAATCATCAAATATTAAAGCTGGTTTGTCCTCTGTTGATTTAAAATCCATATGCACGTAGATTACTTTGATCTTGATTTGATCATTATAATGGCCTCCAGATTCGCAACCTTTGAGAACAAGATCAATTACCTTGAACCCTATGAATATTATCGGATCCACCATTCGGCCTTCCGAGCTATGTCTCGTTACCAACGGAAAGTAGGGTGGGTTACACTCACAAGATAAATCCCTAAACTATTTAGAGATTATAAATCACACTCAATTTTATTCTTCTTCTTATTTTCGGCAATGGTATATATTTTCTTTATTAATTTTGTGACATGTAATATTAACTTTCATAAAGTCAAAGATGTTACAAAATCAAAAGGATTAATGCCATTATAGGTTTGTAACTTCCAAAATTAAATCAAGTGTTTCCAAAACCCTTTAATTTGGAAATTACAACTTTAGCCTTATTAAATTATATCATATATATAATTTAATATTTTGTATTTAATAATTATCATATAATTATTAATACCATACATTAACTTTTAATATATAGTTTCAAGTGTGACAAATAATATTATTAATCATATTAATAATATTTATACATATGTGAGTATATAATTGGACTATCCAATTATACTAAATCCGCTATAGTAAATTGAGCTAGTACGGGGACCAAATGGACCTACGGTTCCGAGCTCCAATAATCTCGAAATATTAATTAAGCTCTTAATTAAATATTCCGATTTATTAACTCCGGGTTATTCCACTAAAAACCCGAAACTGCACTCTCGTTGTCGCAGATGATATATTAAGCCGAACCAAGTCGGTGTCCATCAATATAGTCATTACATACGAATTGACCCTTCACGAGTATCTCGTAATTAGAGTCGGGTCATAATCTCCGTTATACCCCTCTAATTATTTTTACCTTAAGTACCATTGATTCTCTAATGAACGATTTATTCATAACCATTATGAATTTTAATCTTTCTATTCGTAACAGAAAGACTTGAGCGCTCAAATCGTTCAAGCACCGAATCAACCCTTAAGAAAGATACTCCTATACTTCTCGCATGAAGGAGTGAACTCCATGTCTATGTAAGACGTTCCCAGCTACACAACATACCATGCCCCCAAAGTACGTAGCTATTGGTCGGGACTGCTACACCAACCTCACCTTTGTAAATCAAAGGACATGGCCTCCCATGAAGGAGTTCGTAGTACACTCAGGATTAAGATCAATCCATATATGACCATCTTGTAGATCGAAATGACTTTATTAGTTTAACGGATATTATAAGAATGTCATTTCCATCTAGGTCCAGTCCTATATGATCGCATCATACAAGGTGCCTCCATTTTCATGTCTCTACCTGGACGATCCGGATCAAGATCGTCATACAAATATAGAATGGACCGCAGCTATAGATAAACCACAAACAAAGTACCCGCTTTTTTTGCTCTCTATGGACTATTTAAGATTACTAACTTCAGACTTAAATCCTCTTGTGTATGACACTCATACACTAAGTCTGAAGGCACATAAGTAATTAGGGTATTTAAGATGATATATAATATGCGAAAATTAAACAAACAATTTGATAAATGAATAATGCATCGTATTATTTCAAAATACATAAAACGTTTACATCACATGTAGCTTTAGGGCCTACATTCCAACAGTAGTCTCATAGAAGAGCGCAAAGCAGTCTGTCATTGCTGCGTCCACTATGGAAGCTGAGTTCGTGGCATGCTTTGAGGCCAGGTTCATGGTTTATGGCTGCGAAACTTTATTTAAGGACTTGGAATTGTCGACACCATTGCCAAGCCGCTGAAAATTTATTGCGATAATTCCGCAGTAGTCTTCTTTTCTAAAAATGACAAGTATTCGAAGGGTGCTAAACACATGAAATTGAAATACTTTGCCGTTAAGGAAGAAGTTCAAAAACAAAGGGTGTCAATAGAGCACATTAGCACACATCTTATGGTTGCAGATCCGTTGACGAAAGGATTGCCCCCCAAGGCATTCACTGATCATGTCGAACGAATGGGGATTATTGGATGTCATCATTAATGTTATTTTATGTTTTATGCTATTATGAGATTGACACTCTGAGCTCGTTTATTTTATTTCTGATATAAATTTATGAATCATGTTTATTATGATTAGTATATACATGAATGTATTATGTGAATTATTCAGGATTTTCTTTGTCTCTGACAAAGAAATGATTATTGGACCATTATCGAATATCTTATTATGTGTCATGTTAAGTATAAGACTAGTATCGTGATACATAGAAGGGGCTATGTTAATTAACGTACGACCGCTATGATCCTTATTAGATCCCATGCTTAATAATGACTTTTTGGTGTGACCAATATTCTGATGAAAAATATCTTATACTATGCGCAATTATGTTTATTATTATTAAACCATAAAGGTGTATAATAACACATGGGCCAAGTGGGAGAATGTTAGCCTTAATTTACGATCAAGCCCAATATATGGGTTTTATGTGGCCCAAAGTGTATTTATTATTAGTTTAATATAATATCAGATATTATTCTATTGGTTAATTAATAAGAGATAATTTCATATTTTGCCCTGATGGAGGGTCTATATAAAGCAACCTAGGATTGGTCCTCTCTCATCCCCACTCACATCCTCTTTCTGTTCATCAAGAAAAACATCAAGTCTATAGGGGTCAAGAGAGAGAAACTCAATCCTTCGGACTGACCACATTTTGCTCTCGTCATGGATCAAGGTACGATTTATTGATCTATTATATGATTGTGAAAATCACCTTGTTCAAGATCTTGGTTATTACGTTTCATAAATATCTTACAGATCTATCTTCTTCCTCTTTCCATTTTCTCTTTCTTGAAGTTTCAAAAGTCTCTGTTTGGCTTCTTGAAGTACTTTCTAAATTTCCTTGCCATCATAGAAAACTCCTCATCATCAATGTCAATCTCATCATTTTCACTTTCCCCTATAGATGATTTCAAAGTAAGGTTCTTTTCTTTGTCATCTTCATCCACTTTGTTATTTTCTATTTCATTTTTATAAGAAATGAGTGAGCATAAGAGATCATCGAGAGATAAGATATTAAGATATTTTGTCGTTGTTATAGTCGTACTCTATGAAATTATTTCTTGTCTGAAGTACAAAATAATGAGCTTATGGCTTTTGCATTAAAGGTGCTCCTTATCTTATATTCTTTTCTCCATTTACTTTGAGATTTGGGATCATACTTTCCACTCTAACTTTTCTTAGTGGGATTAAAGGGTCTCTAACTGACAATCTCCCAAATTTCAAAGTTCATTGCTTGTAAGTAAATTCTCATCCTAGTTTTTGAATAAGGATAATCGCTATCGTCGAACAATGAGAGTTTTAAAATAGATTGTACCTCCGAGTATGATGAACTATCTTGGGTTTCCATATGCTCTTTTACACTAAGATGATTAAGTTCTAACTAGATAACCCACTATCATATCAATTGAAACACCTAAAAGGTATGGTTAAATAACCCAAAAGGGAGGTGTAATGGATATTAAAATTTTTTGATTAAATAATCCCAATTTTAAGTCAACCAATTCCTCAACAATTCAAATTGTGTCAACAATAATTATACTCAATAATGATATCCACAAACAATTGAAAAATACAAGTAAAAATAATGAATAAAAGTTAGAAAAATTAACACCATATTTTTATGTGGTACAACTAACCGTGCCTACGTCCACACCTCCAAACTTCCCACTTGAGGATTCATTATCACCAATTGGCTTCAAAGGAGCCTGTTGGAAAATTATTAAGTAACAACAAATTGTTGATAAGAAACAACAATTAGAAAATGTTGACGGGGAACACATGGTACACCTATGATGGTAATATTTTTTGGAAGGGTTAGAGAAAATCATTAAGCATCCAAATACATGTGATTACATAGTAATCAATGCATCCAAATGCATGTGATTACATAGTAATCAAGGCTTGCTTCCAAATGCATGTGAGCTAATAGGAAGTCATACATGTGAAGTTATAGTGACTTGATTTCCCTCCTATAAATAAGAGCATTTGCTTATTCAGTTAAGCAATCAATTAAGTTTGATTAAGAGCATCTTTACAAAAAGAAATATATGCAATTGTATTGTGGTTAACTTAGATTTATTTTAATTAGTTTGTGAATAAATCTAGTACTAGTAATACATGTTTGGTTAGATCCTAAGAGGATAAATATGTAAAACATTAGGGATGATGTTTCCTAACATTGGCATCAGTAGCTTAAATGCATGTATTCTAGTTAGAGTACACAAAAATGCATGATCTTGCATGAAAAATGTAGAAAATGCTTCTGGCTTTTGTTCTTACAAAAATGATTTTCTTCCAACTTTGGGCTGTAATAAATATATTACATGTATTATATTAAATATAAGTACTATTTATTTGATATTTTTTAAATATTTTTAACACTGGAAGATAATATTGGCTCTTTCCCCCACTTTTGCGGATTTATGTACGTATCTACTCAGTCCGAACCCCAAGGGGTTGCCTCAGTGGTAAATGCTTTGGGCTTGAGTGGTTTGCTCCCTCTCAGGTTCAAGGTTCGAATCCCACTAGATGCATTTCCTTGGGGCCATGCCCCCTGGTGTGAAAAGCCAGCGACTTACCCTGATCTGTGTTGGGAAACTTCTGAGGGCACGGGGCACAGGTCCCAGGGATTAGTCGAGGTGCGCGTAAGCTGGCCCGGACACCCCGGTCATCCAAAAAAAAAAAAAAAAATCTACTCAGTCCGACCCTGAAAAGAAGCCCAGCCCAAACCATCTCAAAAGCCATTTTGTTGTTTGTTTCAAATGTCGCAGGAATGGAGATCCATATACACATCACATTAACTAACAAAACAACCACTTGTGAAAAGTCACAGCAGCTTCGCGGGAAATTAAGTTAACTACAACTTCTTTCTGGAAAAAAGAACAAAAAAACAAAAAATTTCTCTGGGTGACCATTGGACCTCTCGTTTTCAATCCTGAAAGAGAAAGAGGATACACACTAATGTTCTTCTATTATCCATCACATATTTTTTTCAACAAGTTTCTTGTTTTTGCGAGGACCAACAATTGCCTCAAACGTTGATCAATGGCAAATTTTCCACCTCATAAACATTTCAACTATTCCATCTCCTTATCTTCATTTTATCTTCCTGAAAGCAATTAGCCTTGAAATCATCATCATCACCGTCTGTTGCAGTGGTTGCTTCTTATATTACTTGTTTTTCAATTATGGCAACAGATTCTAACAGGAGGAATTCCAATGCTCAGCTTTTGGAGGAACTAGAAGCGCTTAGCCAATCCCTATACCAAACTCACCCTATACCCAATAGAAGAACTGCCTCTCTTGCTCTTCCTCGAAGTTCAGATCCCCCCGTCACCCCTGCAGATGAGATCAGAGCTCCAAAAGTTGAGGAAAGATCTGGCAGTAGGCCCCGGCCAAGGCGTATGTCCTTGTCCCCATGGCGTTCTAGGCCAAAACTTGATGATGAAAATGAACCGAGGGATAGAGGCAAGGTGTCATCGAAGCAGCCAGAGGTCAAGAGATTGTATGAAAGAACAGGTTCGGATGAAAAGAAAGGGATTTGGAACTGGAAGCCTATTCGAGCTCTTACACACATTGGAATGCAGAAATTGAGCTGTTTGTTTTCTGTGGAAGTTGTAACTGTCCAAGGTCTTCCTGCTTCTATGAATGGGCTTCGACTTTCTGTTTGTGTGAGGAAAAAAGAAACAAAGGATGGATCAGTTCATACAATGCCTTCAAGGGTATCACAGGGAGCTGCTGATTTTGAAGAAACCCTGTTTGTTAAGTGTCATGTATATTGTATCTGGTAATGGAAAGCCACTGAAGTTTGAGCACCGTCCATTTTGGGTTTATGTGTTTGCAATTGATGCTGAAGAGCTTAATTTTGGGAGAAGTTCAGTGGATTTGAGCCAACTTATTCAGGAATCCATGGAGAAGAGCATTGAAGGTGCTCGCGTTCGACAGTGGGATGTAAGTTTCAATCTATCAGGAAAGGCAAAAGGAGGAGAACTTGTTCTCAAACTGGGGTTTCAAATTATGGAAAAAGATGGAGGGATTGATATTTATAGTCAGACCCAGGGAGTTAAATCGAACAAGTCTAGAAATTTTTCTTCATCTTTTGGCCGTAATCAATCAAAAACTTCATTTAGTGTCCCTAGTCCAAGAATGACAAGCCGAGCTGAAGCTTGGACAGGAGCTTCAGTAGATCTTCAAGGAATTGATGACTTGAACCTTGATGAGCCCGGTCCAGTTCCACCATCGTCCACCTCTGTTCAGAACTCCGAAGAAACGGAACCAAAGAAGGAAGTTGTGGAGGAGGTTGATTTCCCAGACTTTGAAGTTGTGGATAAAGGAGTTGAGATTCAGGACAAACAAGAGGCTGAGGAAGAAGCATCTGAAGAAACCAATGAAGGAAGGTCAGTATCAAGCGAGGTAGTTAAGGAGATGGTGCATGATCCGCTACATATGTCAAGATTAACAGAGCTTGATTCAATTGCTCAGCAAATAAAAGCACTTGAATCTGTGATGGGAGAAGAAAGAATCATCAAAACAGAAGAAGAGACTAAATCACAAAGATTAGATGCAGACGAAGAAACTGTGACGAGGGAATTTCTGCAAATGCTCGAAGATGAAGAGACAAATGAATTCACATTTAATCAACCTGAAATTCCTCCTCAGCATCTAGATGAAACTGAGGATTCAAATGATACTGAAACCAAAGTATACCTCCCAGATCTTGGAAAGGGCTTAGGTTCTGTGGTTCAGACAAGAGATGGTGGCTACTTAGCGGCCATGAATCCCCTGGATACTGAAGTTGCAAGGAAAGACACTCCAAAACTAGCATTGCAAATATCCAAACCAATGGTTCTTCCATCAAATAAATCCAACAAGTGGGTTTGAAGCATTTCAGAGGATGGCAGCTGTTGGATATGATGAACTCAGCTCAAAACTTTTATCTTTGATGCCCATGGATGAACTAATTGGGAAAACTGCAGAACAGATAGCTTTTGAAGGCATTGCTTCTTCAATCATCCAAGGAAGAAATAAAGAAGGTGCCAGCTCAAGTGCTGCACGTACCATTGCTGCTGTAAAAACCATGGCAACTGCCACAAGTACAGGCCGGAAAGAGAGAATTTCAACAGGAATTTGGAATGTGAATGAGAATCCAATGCCTATAGAGGATATTTTAGCTTTCTCACTACAGAAGATTGAGACGATGACAATTGAAGCCTTAAAAATTCAGGCAGAAATGACTGAGGAAGATGCTCCCTTTGATGTTTCTCCGCTAAGTGAAAAGATAATTCCAGGCAGCGGCAAAGATCAGAATCACCCCCTTGCTTCTGCCATTCCACTTGAGGAATGGATCAAAAATTACAGCTTGACTATTTCGAGTGGTCAGCCAGGGAATCAAGAGACAATCACACTAGCAGTGGTCATCCAGCTGCGGGATCCAATCAGACAATATGAAGCAGTTGGAGGCCCTGTAGTTGCACTTATTCATGCAGCACGTGCTGAAGTCAATGAAGACAAGAAGTATGATTGGGAAAAGAGATTCAAAGTGACGAGTTTGCATCTTGGAGGTTTGAAGGTACAAACAGGAGGAAAAAGGAGTTTGTGGGACATTGAGAGGCAGAGGCTGACTGCTACGCAATGGCTGTTGGCATATGGGCTAGGAAAGGCAGGGAAAAAGGGAAAACATGTATCCATAAAGGGGCAACATTTGTTGTGGAGCATTTCCTCACGAGTGATGGCTGATATGTGGCTTAAACCAATAAGAAATCCAGATGTAAAGTTTTCAAAGTAACAAAAATACCTTCATAGTGTATTCCATAAATGATTTCATACTTGTAATTCTTCACAACCCTACTTCCTTGCAAGAAAGACACAAAAATAAAAGTATGAGTAAAAGTGTTAAGCATTAAAGAGTTTATTTTTCTCAGATTCTACATTAATAAAGACTTGGTGTAAACATTAATTGTTTGTGTTCGTTTTTGGCTTTATGGTATAGGGCTCAGGATCTCACCATGAGGTCCTGGATTCGAATCCATGGAATGCGTTTCTTGTAAGAGTCTGGGACAGTCGGGGAAGGGGTGGTTTGGCGGCAGAGTTTCCATCGATTCCAAAAAAAAATTACTACCACGTACTTTTTTAGATTACAGACAGACGACGTCGTAGCTTGTGCTCCTTGTACCGAGCTATGTAAATAGCTCGTTACTTAAAAGCCACAAAGCCCATGAATCTCTTTTCAATAAAAACACTCTAATACCGTTCAATAGAAAGTTTGTTGAGCTTATAAATAAACTTATACTCTCAATAATTGTGATTTACTCAAATGGATACCTAAACCCCTTATGGTACACATACACGCCGACAGATCATATTTTGATATACACTTGATTAATGAGTGCATCGGTCCATACCCAAAGAACATCTAGCGGTCAGACTATGAAAGATCTCTGACATATATGACATCAAAGTGTGGATGATCACACAAAACCAATGATATCATATAGTCAAAGGATCACATATGCTACTCAACTCGAGGAGATTTCTATTGACGGTGGTGTGTACTTCCAACTATTAGGAATCACGTGTGAGTCATTCATTATTTGCTCCAACAAATACCCATATGTCTATATGAGCTTCCCTTACTCATGGTCTATTGGGTAGACCATAGGAACTCCAATTTTAATATATGATTGCTAGTCTTCTAGGTTATAGGAATTCGACCGTATAATAGTTTAAAAATTGTTTATAATAGTAATATTATCCCAATGTCGGACCACCCAGTGTCCAGTATTACTACATGACTGTTTTAAAGCTGATGTCATTCTTAGCATATTTATATATCAAACTTATATGCATTATGACATAATAATTATCATTAACAAGGTTGAAATGAAAATGTAGTTATTTTATTAATAAATAATAAAATATAACGTACAATATATTATTTGGATTGGCGCTCCAAGCACCAACTCCAACAAACTCACACTTGCTTAGTTCCAATCCGGATGGTACCGAAGTCCCGTCTCCTCCACATGCTTATCGAATAACTTAGGAGGTAAGGCCTTTGTAAGCGGGTCTGCTATGTTGTCTTGTCCTTTAACCTTCAAGATCACTATATTTTTTCGTTCAATGATTTCTCTAATCACGTAATATTTCATTTCGACGTTTTTAGATTTGGAATGCGTCATTGGCTCTTTAGCCTGCCAATGGCTCCGCTATTATCATAGTAGTAGGATCAGATTCGCAATCCTATATAGAATGCCAAGTTCTATGATAAATTTTTTAATCCAAACAGCTCCTTTAGCAGCTTCCGAAGCCTCTATAAATTCCACCTCAGTGGTGGAATCAGCTGTAGAGCTTTGTTTTGAACATCGCCAACTAATCGCATCGCCATTAAGGGTAATATGTATCCGGATGTAGTCTTTTTTTGTAGGGGTTTTTTAGGGGGTGAATCTGGTAACGCAGCGGAAGCGGTGGAAAATCGTATTTTCCGATTTCAAAAATTTTTCTCGGATTAATTAAATAAACACATTTATTTAATATTCTAATAATCAAATTATGAAATAAAATTCAATAAATCATATTTAAGTGAATTTACCAAATTACCATTACTTTGGTATTTTGTCCATTTTAGTCCGAAATTGAACTAATCAATTTTGAATGATTCTAAATCATTTCTAAGATGAACTTAACATGTTCAAAACATCAAAACACCAAAAGCACCAAAAATCCCAAATTTCTAACTCATGGCCGATTGCACTCATTAGGGGGCATTTTGTGCCTTTTGTCATTTCATGCTTCAAAACACATCTAAATGTAATCCAATCAACATGAAACTTTATATGCATCATATAAACATCCAAATACACAACATATATGAAAAGCCCCAAATTTGGAATTGTTCATGAACCCTAATTTTCATTTTCATCAAATCGGACAAATTAGACCAAATTGGTTAAATCAATTGTTTCAATCATCATTCTTCCATCCAATCCAAGTCTCAACACAATGAAACAACTCAAGATCAAATCTAGGTCATCTAAGAGTGGGTCAACAACTCTAGATTAGCAACATGGTTTCCAAAACCTTAAAAGAATGTTTACAACTACATTAGTCACAAACTTCCTTCATCATACATGCTCTACACTTCCATCAAAACTTCCATCAACAAAAACACAAGGAACAAAGAAAGAAATAACCTAAGAATATCATATATTAAAGCCTAGAACCTAAGGAACAATTTCCTTACTAATAGCAAGTTCAAGAAACTTACTAAAAATCCAAGCTTTTTGATTTTTGTCTTTCTTTTCTCAAGCTTCCTTTGTCTTCTTCAATGGAGTTTATTTTAGTAAAGTGTATTAGGTTAAGTGTAAATGAAATGAAAAACAATATATACTTGTTACCAAAAGGCCTTGGCCGAATTTCATCAAATGAAATACAAGTTATGTAATTTGATTTTCATTTCAAGTTATTTAGTCAACTTGCATAAATATCTAAATACAACTTTATTAGATATTTAATTAAGTCAACAAAGGCAACTAATATCATTTACTTCAAATATCCTAATGTAAGATATTTATATTTTAATTAATTTAATCATTTAACAATTAAATAATTAATTAATTAATCAAATACAATATATTAAATATATGTATAATATTTACATTAAATATTAAAAACATATATTCATTTAGGATATATGTCAAATAACTCATTTTGACTATTAATTAATGTGTATTTAAATTAATCAAGTATTAAATATAAATACACAATAATTAGGCAAATGACTATCTAGTCCCTTAGCACGTATCTTGCGTTCAACCTTTAAACGACTTTATAAATAATCAATATTATTTATTAATGTTGCTCTAGTGCTCTACGAGTATGTTTCATTATTAAGACTCTCTAGATTCAGGTATATCCGTCACGAAATCTAATTTCGTGTCCATAATCTATCCACCCGTAGATTATGACGATCACGGATAATCTCGCTGAACCATACAGGTCGAGGTCATGACAAATGTATAATTCCTCCGTCACAGGTATCCGGATAAATCCCAGAGATATAGATATAAACGTCAAATCTCTATCGGGTTTATCCAGTCGACTATTCTATTAGCAATCTCAAAAGAATGTTTAGAACTAGCTTCTAAACTTTACCACGGGCCCATGGTTTTATCTGATTGCTAATCATATGGACTACCTATGCTCTGGTACACAGAACTGACGGATCCTATCTTGATACTCATAGGACACCCTGAGGATCTGTCTACATCCAACGAACAGGCGGAGGTCTGATCTTAATAGATCGGTGACGTGACTGCCATCTAAGTGTAGAAGATGTCTCATGTGCCCACAATGGCATCTCAAGTCTAAGAATCACAAGTGCTACTCAATCCGAGAAGATTCTTATTGACGCTGGTGTACCATCCATTAAGAATCTTAGGTGAGTTGTTCAGTGTTTATCCGCTATAAACACCTACACGTCTATACTAGTCTCCAAGACTTATGGTTCATTGAGAAACCATTGGAATCATATATTCCAGTATACGACATGTACCGGTCTCAACGGGTTTACTATACTGACCAAGTAGTGTAAACCTTGACCAGGAACTGTCTGAGAATGACAACGTTGATACTACTCAATATCCGTTGCGACGTTTTTACAACAGTACCATGACTAATCATTCTATGGTCATTACGTCTTTACCATATTATAAGATAGATTATATTATAGAAACTGCATATATTATTCATAATAATAATGTTTTACAGAAGTATTCAACAGAAATACAACCGGGAATTGGCACTCTGAGCACCAACCCCAACAAAATCTCCCACTTGCTCTAGTGCTAATATCGATTGCATCTAATACCCATCGACTCCACGTGTTTTATCAAACAACTTCGGAGGTATGGCCTTCGTCAGCAGGTCTGCTACATTATCTTCACTCGGTACCTTGCACACGACAATATCCCCTCGCGACATGATCTCTCGAATGATGTGGTGCTTGCGTTCCACATGCTTCGACTTCTGATGCGCCCTCGGTTCATTTGCTTGCGCAATGGCTCCAGTACTATCATAGTATAACGGAATCGCATTCTCGATACTTGGGACAACTCCCAATTCTGTGATAAAGTTCTTTATCCATACAGCCTCTTTTGCAGCTTCAGAAGCTGCAATATATTCCGCCTCAGTGGTGGAATCTGCTGTCGATCCCTGTTTGGAACTCTTCCAACAAACTGCACCTCCGTTAAGGGTAAAGACAAATCCAGATGTAGACTTTCTATCATCGGGATCCGATTGAAAATCGGAGTTTGTATACCCATTAACCTGCAGCTCGTTTCCTCCATAAATTATTAACTTATCCTTGGTACCTTTAAAATACTTTAGGATATGTTTAATGGCCATCCAATGGTCATTACCTGGATTGGACTGATATCAACTCGTTACGCTAACAGCGAAATGATATCAGGCCTCGTACATAACATGGCATACATTATGCTACCTAAACACGAAGCATAAGGTTGGTTAGACATTCTAACATTCTCATCTTCTGTTGTGGACACATCTTCTTAGAAAGATGTATCCCATGTCTGAACGGTATGTTTTCTGTCTTACAGTTACCAAAACTATACCGTTCCAAGATCTTATCTATGTACGTTGATTGGGATAACCTAATCAGCTTCCTTTGTCTATCTCTATAGAGTTTTATCCCTAAAACATAGGAAGCTTCTCCCAGGTCCTTCATGGAGAAATTCTTATAGAGGTACGCTTTGACGCTTTGTTTGTAACTACCTAAATCATTCCCAATGATTAGGATGTCATCAACATATAGGACTAAAATACGACCATGCTCCCACTGGCCTTCTGATACACACAGGATTCTTCCGAATTCTTGAGAAAACCAGACGATCTAATAATCGTCGAATCAAAGATTCCAACTTCGTGAAGCTTGTTTAAGTACATAAATGGACTTCTTAAGCTTACACACCATGCCCGAGTTTTCGTTGGACGTAAAAACCTTCCGGCATTCCATATAGATTTCTTCATCAAGAAATCCATTTAGAAAAGCCGTTTTGACATCCATTTGCCAAATCTCGTAATCATGATACGCAGCTATAGAATCCAAAATCCGAATAGACTTAAGCATTGCAACTAGTGAAAAAGTTTCATCGTAGTCGACGCCAGGTCGCTGCGTGTAACCTTTTGCTACCAGTCGGGCCTTGTAAGTTTCAACCTTACCGTCAGGCCCGCGCTTCCTCTTGTAAACCCATTTACAACCGATAGGAACAATTCCTTCGGGAAGCGGAATCAAGTCCCAAACTTGATTTTCATGCATTGAGTCTATCTCGGATTTCATGGCACTTTGCCATTTCACGGAATCGATGTCTAACATCGATTCTCTATAGGTGAAAGGATCTGTCTCTTCAACTAAGAGAACATCCAACTCTTTTCTTGTATCAAATACAAGCGTTCAGGAGGTCTAGATACCCTTTCCGACCTACGGAGTGTGTGTGTTGAAGGTCCTTCATCTACTTGAACTTCAGGTTCCTCCGTTGGTTCGTTGTTTTCAGGTCGGACTTCATCACGCTCAACTGTCTATGATTTCCACCTTCTGACAAAAATTCTACTTCTAGAAATTTTGCGAAGCGAGCTACGAACACATTTCGATGCTCGGTATTATAGAACAGATATCCCCTCGTATTCGAAGGATATCCGACAAACCTAAACTTTTGCCCCCGAGGCGAAAGCTTAACTTGCTGAGTCACCTTGACATAGGCAGGACAACCCCAAACCTTAATATAATTAAGATTTGGTCTCCTACCGAACCATATCTGATACGGAGGTAGGAACAGCTTTTGAAGGAATCTTGTTCAAAAGATGTGCGGTTGTTAAGAGAGAGTAGCCCCATAAATAATAGGGCAAATCTGTGAAACTCAACATTGATCGGACCATATCCAATAAAGTCCGATTTCTCCTCTCAGATACTCCATTGTGCTGTGGAGTACCTGGAGGAGTATATTGAGCGAGAATCCCATTCTCCTTCATATAATCCATAAACTCACCACTCATATATTCGCCGCCTCGATCTGATCGAAGGCATTTAATATATACCAGTTTGTTTTTCTAATTCATTTCAGAACTCTTTGAACTTTTCAAAGGTTTCCGATTTATGTCGCATCAAATACACATAACCGTACTACCGTGACAAATCATCGGTAAAGGTAACGAAGTACGAATAACCACTGTGAGCAGTTTGACTTAGTGGACCACATAAATCAGAATGTACGAGTTCCAGTAAGTTAGTGGCGCGGTGTCCAACACCAGAAAATGGGGCTTTGGTCATCTTACCCTGAATACAGGATTCACAAGTTGGAAAGGATTCAATGGTAAGATCTGATATCAAACCATTCCTAACCAATTGGGTAAGGCGTTTAACGTCAATGTGACCAAGTCTCATATGCCAAAGTTCAGTATTATTAATTACAGGTAAACTACGTTTATTAACTCCAGTATTTAATATATCTTTTGAAGTTTGCAATGTATAATGACCATGCTGGTTTGGACAACAAAGGATCTGAATATTATTACTATCATATAAATATAAGAACTATTCTTAATATTAATACAAAAGCCTTTTGTATCCAATACAAAAAGTGATATAATATTAGCTACACATCCAGGTACAAAATGGCATTCATTTAACAAAAGTGTTCCATTCGGCAATGAGATCTCGCATACTCCCACTGCAACTGCATCCAAGAGTCTCCACTCCCGAACCGCAACTGCATCTCCCCGGGCTTCAGCCTCCTACTTTCCTTCAGCACCTGCAACGAATTGCAAATGTGAATGGGACAAGCAGAATCTAAAATCCAGTTGATGTAACGGCTTCACAAGCCAACGATAAATCAATAACTGGAAAAATAAAAGTACCTGATGTAGATGCTCTGTCTCTCCTCAGCGGGGCGATGTAATCAGGACGGTTCCTTTTCCATGCCCGACTTTGCCGCAGCAGTGGTGGCATTTGTCTTCAAAAGCCCTCTTGGGCTTAGCAATCTTCGCCTGTTGTTGAGGACCGAAAGCCTTCTTCTTCTTCCCTTTTTCTTCTTTCCCTTGGACCATCATGGGAAGAAGCCGAAAGAGAAGTAGTCTAGGAGGGCGAGTTCGGTACTCCCTTCTTAAGGTCCTCTTCTGCCGTGAGCAACATCCTATGTAGCTCCTGGTAGGTACAGACAGTCCCGTGCATGTTGAAGTACATCACGAACTGGCGAAATGAAGCTGGCAGTGAACCAAGAATGACACTCCTACCGAGAATGTCATTCAAGATGAGATTATGTTGCCTCAATTGATCGATCAAATCGATCATCTGAAGAACATGTGGGCTAACACTTTGCCCCTCATCCAGACGCGCATGGAACAGTTCCATGGCGACTTTGTGAACAATCACTTGTTCTTGGTTCTCAAACGATTGTCTCAATCGCGTCATCATACTATAGGAATCTAACATACCATAGTACTGTTGCTTGAGTTTCGGAGACAGTGAACTAAGGATATATGATTTAACCCTTAAATCATCATCCTTCCAAGTTTCAAAACTTAGCGTTCCTCCTCCGAAGCATCCGCACCCACAGCAAGGGGCAACGGACCCTCAAGAACATATCCCAGCTTTTCGGAATCGAGGACAATCCTCAAATCCAATTCCCAGTCAGCGAAGTTCTCAGCGCCTTTCAGTTTGTTCGCATCAAGCATACGCGCAAACTGATTTGTGGATTGTGCCGCCATCGCCAATCTATCATATAGATCACGAAAAACGGTTAGCAGAAAATAAGCAGTTTCATATAATATCAAAAGCATAAACTAGATCATGGACTTTTAATCTAAAATGCCCCTCCCACTAAATCATGCAATACTGTAATCCCCAAACAGAATACAAAGATTTAATAATTAAATTAAATACTAATAGTGAAAGGTGGATCCCGTGAATATACTTCGGCTCACAGCAGAGGCACGGTCTCGCCTACGTATATTCATCAGGTAGACAACTCATTTGTCAATCATTCTCTAATGACTCATGGGTTTCCGGTCCTGGTCATTTCTCGTTGTCGCTGAGAAGGCAGGCCCACAAGGAGACATACCAAGGTTAAACTCGTCCATGATAAACTCAAGTTACTTACGTAATCCTGACAGCTAGGGCACGTTCAGAATTCCGCTTTTACTTGAATTTACCTAGTATCTGATATATATCCGGTATAAATAAATCTTTATCGGCTACACCCTCACAGCAGAGGCACGGTCTCGGATGTAGTCACAAAGAAGTATTCATAAACAGTATTGACCAGACGGACCATATAATCCATCAAATACATAATTACATTCAAACCTTATTAATTAGGGATTTTCCGCTAAATGTCATACACCCTGAATTTAACCAATTTAGATCCTAATTAGCATGTATAAAGTCAAGAAAACATGATTAAACATTGATTCAATGAGGCTAATCATATTAGGTGGCTTAGAATCAGACTCGCTCTGATACCATTTTGTAGGGGTTTTATGGGGTGAATCCGGTAACGCAGCGGAAGCGGTGGAAATCTGGAAAATCGTATTTTCCGATTTCAAAAATTTTTCTCAGATTAATTAAATAAACACATTTATTTAATATTCCAATAATCAAATTATGAAATAAAATTCAAAAATCATATTTAAGTGAATTTACCAAATTACCCTTACTTGGGTTTTGTCCATTTTAGTCCGACATTGATCTAATCAATTTTGAATGATTCTAAATCATTTCTAAGATGAACTTAGCATGTTCAAAACATCAAAAAACACCAAAAGCACCAAAAATCCCAAATTTCTAACTCATGGCCGAAGCACTCATTAGGGGGCATTTTGTGCCTTTTGTCATTTGATGCTTCAAAACACATCTAAATGTAATCCAATCAATATGAAAATTATATGCATCATATACACATCCAAATACACAACATATATGAAAAGCCCCAAATTTGGAATTGGTCATGAACCCTAATTTTCAATTTCATCAAATTGGACAAATTAGACCAATTGGTTAAATCAATTGTTTCAATCTGTTGGACAATTATGACCCATAGCGTCACTATTTGTACAGATCATGGTGTTGTTGTACAAATTAACTATGTGACAAGGAGATTGCACTCTTATCATTTGTGATTAGATCACCTAGATGTATAAATGATAGGAGGTCCTTATGATTAGTTCATGGATTGAGATGTTATGAGACAGTATCAGCCTATGAAGGATTAATCATTAAATATCCCTAGTCAGAGTATTATCGAGATTGGACATCGATAATGCGTAAAAGACTAGTATTACACTTGTGCGCGTTGTGGGAGCATAACGGCATAGTTCTCATATATTTGGGTATAGGATACTCATGCAAGTGCAATAGGAGGTTGTGTTTTACCGATGGTACGGAAAATAGCTTCGCTCTGGATAGAGACCCCTCAGAATTCCATTGGTGGTATGACTATGTGTCTATGGAAGTCCGAAATCAGGGTAGGTGTATTGGGTCTTAACCTGAGACTTGCACCGCTAATGTTTGCGACAATCGGTATGCTTTAGTTTTGGTCGTCCAGGGCTTTGACCGGTTCTTTGTACGCCTCTGCTGGGTATATTGAGAATCGTAGTGTATTGGGTGATGTCAAGACGGAAGTATCACTCCAGTCATAGTGGAGATGATGTCACGTAGGATACGGTACTAGTGCTCTTAAGTACTGCAGTCATCGGGATATATGACTAGGTCATGTATGTCCGATTATAGAGACTAGTTACCAGACATCCGACATGTGCTTCGTACGGGGCAGACACATTCCAGCCCCAGGCCTGGCACGTGACAATCCGATACTGGATCGCAATACGCAATACTACGTATACTACGCCTGACATAGATTATATATTCCAGTAAGAATATTTCTGGAGAATTGGGTAGGCACGGTGCTTTGCTAGAAGCCAACCATGTCTTGTAAATCGGTAAGCATGTGGTACGAGGTACGCACGTATTCGGATAATCCGATGACCGTATTTACTGCCAACATATCCAGGGATCTCTTGGGTCGCTTTCTAAAGATTCACCGATGACAGTTGATTTAAATTAGAATTAATCTGGGATTAATAAGAGAGAGAATTAATCTGGGATTAATTAAGATGAAGAAAATTAATCTGGGATTAATTGAGCTATTATTTAATCTGGGATTAAATGTGTTCGGAAGAGAGAGAACGCGATTAATTTGGAATTAATCGGTAAAAAAAATTTAATAGTTAAATTTGATTTTTCTATTTAATTTATTGCATGGGCTAAAATTAATATATCGGATATATTAATATGAATTGGATTTCGTTACGAAATTAAAGTCAGACTTTAGACGAACGAACAAATTAATTTAGAATTAATTCATAAACGACGTTCGTAATATATTTGCGAGGCATCGTCATTTAATTAAATTAGATTTAATTATTTAGCGATGAAAGTTCGTTTAATCAGATTAAATGGAACCGCACCGCGGCAAATGTTCGTAGAGACATTTTGAGTTTTGAATTCAAAATGGTGGGGCCCACTTCACACATGTCACACATGTGAAGTGGTGGTTGGAAAGTGGTTGGCATTTATGCCAAAACCACTTACTTTCCAACCACTTGGTTTATGTGAAACCAAATTACCCCAACTAAATGGTTTTGGTGAAAAGGGTAAAAACCCTTTAACAAAACCCTAGCTCTCTCTCTTCACACTTGTGTTATACAACACTTGGAACAAAATGGAAACCCTAATACACAAAATGGGCGTGAGTTTCATCAAGAAAATGGGCGTGAACTATGGCCTCCCTCTCTTTGATTTTGTGGCAAAATCAACAAAGCTAGCACTTCATGGAATCAACTAAGGTGATAGGGAAACAACTTCAAAAGCTTGGAATCATCAAAGGAAGGATCTTGGAGATCTCAACTCAAAGCTTGGAATCAACAAATGAAAGCATCTTGGATCTTGTATCTTCTTCTCAAAATTTTAAAAGCTCAAATCCATTCAATGTAAGTAATTCCGCAACTTATTTTGAATTTATGAACATGTTTTCATGCTTATTAGATCCTTGGCATGTTCTAGGAACACTAACAATGGTATCAAGCCAATTTTAAGCATGAAATTTTAGGGTTCATGAGACTAAAAATTGGGGCTTTTATGTTTTGAACATGATTCTTTCAAATTGATGATTTGAGCATGCTTACAATATGATAACTTAGAGTTATGCATGATTAGATTTGAAACAAATCAATGAATCAAAATTAAAATTTTTGTAGCATGGCCGAAAATTACAGTGAATAGTACTGCAGTTTTTGATTTTTTTGTAACATGAAATGATGTGTTTAAATGCATGTTTAAATGTTGATTGTTGGTTTGATTAGATTAGAATCAAGTCAATAATGTTTATATTAAATCAAAAAGCATGTTGAGCATGAAATGATGAATTTAGGATTCAATTTGCGTTGAGCATGAAATAATGATTTTTTGGCTTCAATTTGTGTTGAGCATGAATTATGGGATTAAGCATGATTAATTAAGTTAATTGGTATTTTGGAAATATTGAGTTTTAATTAATTAATCATGGCTAATACACTTAATTAAAGTAATTATGATATTTGGAATATTATAATTATGTTAATAAGCCTTTAATTATGAATTGGGCTAAAAGTGTGTATTGGGCTTAATGGGCTTGTTTTGACTAAGTTTGGTTTTTGGACTTTTGGATTGGATCCAATTGGGCCCAAAACCAATTCCATAAAGTCCAAATACATCACTTGGCCCTTTAAAGAATTTAATTGGGCCTAATGGGCCTAAATTGATTTGTTGGCAATAGGGTGATTCCTATTGAGCCTTGGAATTTTGGTTTGATCCATTATGACCAAAGCACATGCCTTAAGAATCAATTAAAAGCCCCTTGGACTTTAATTGAAATGACATTGGATGTTATTGGGCCTTTGAGACCCATTAAGATTGGATTTGGAATCCAAGTCTTTAAGGCTTAAAAGTAAGTGTATATATTTAATTTGAATTAATTGGAATTAGTATTGAATACAAATAAATTGGATTTAAAGTTGTAGTTCAATATAATTTAAGAATACGTACTTTAGTATTTATTCTTAAACGAGTTGGACTCGTGCAAATCAAATGTTGTTTGAGCATTATATGGTCATTAATTCAAAGATTAATTAATTGGATTAGATTGATTGAATAACATGATTTGTATGAATACATGAATGTGTTGTATGAATAATGTATATCGGATGGATATTAGAAGGGCAATGGCAGTTTTGGAAATTGTTGTAATAAGTTTAGAATTTATTAAATTGGACCTACGTGTCCGCCTTTTATCTCCTTCTCATTGTATTTCTCTTCTCACCTATTCCCCTCAATGTAAATGAGGTTTCTTTATTGTATTTTGTAATTGGGTAGAAGTTAGAATAGTTCTAGCCGGGAGAGGAAAGGGAGTGATTTGTTCTAGGAACAATTTGTGACATATCCATCCGTATATCATTATTAATTTATTTATTTATACGCGCTTTATTATGTATTTAGAATGCATGTTTAAGGGTGTATGATGATGAGACCTTAACAAAGATAATAAATTGGTTGCCAATTTGCACGCGAAAAATCCTCAAACAATATTAAGCGTTTTTCCTTCCGTTGAGTGATTCTTACTCAAGATCCAAAGTTGGCATTGGTTTGTTGGCCAAAGTCAAGACCTTTGTCAATTGCGGATGTGTTTGAATCATGAGAGTTTTGTTCTATATCGGTGTCTTGTCCAAGTTGTGATTGTTGGCCAAAGTCAAGATCACTTCTTGTCCATCGACATTGATTACGAAGCTTTCCATGTCAATGGGTTTCGCTTAACTGGGATCATTAAGTATGTTGTGCCAAAGCCAAGGCTTAGTTGATTTAGAGGAAAAAGGTTAGGTAATATATTTTGATATATTGGCATATATAAGATATATGTTTCGGACTTGGATGTCCACCTACTGGATCTAGGAATTGGATGAGATCCAATTGATCTTAGAGATCTACCTAGTTAAGTATCATACAATTTGTTGGCCAAATTCAAGATTGTGTGTTATTTAACGGGATCCTAGCGCACTAGGAAACTAGGTTTCCCGAGTACTCGACAGAGGGTTAGAGGCTCGCCGAAAATAGTGGGAGGCAAGTATTAGATTTGCGATATTCGTTTAGTTACTTGCCATACGCGCTTAAACAAATATTATTCGTCAAATGTTAGTTGGACTAATATTTAATAGTTGTTTTAATTAACAGTTGGACTGTATTCAAACTTCCATTTATAATGATTATATAATTGGATTATAGTAATCAATATATTTGGATTTTACCGATCATTTATAATGATTATATAATTGGATTATAGTAATCAATATATATTTGATTTTAACCAATAATTGTAATAAGTTATATAGTTAGACTATAGTAATCATTACATTAGATTGTACCTGAAATCGTTGATTAAATAGTTGGACTATTAGAATCAAGATTAAATTGAAAGATTAATGTTTAAAACATTATCCTAGGGAAAATGTGTTCAAACGACTTTAATTTTCAAATTGGGAATAATTTCAGGATAGTCCAAAACTAAGAAGTTACTTTATTTGATAAAATAACATCTTAGGCCTAAGCCCGGAGTTAAGCAAATAGTAGAGCATGATCTTTGGAAGATTCATGTGATGATAACTTTAATGCTTAATCCATTATGCTTGCCATAATGACTTCTTAATTTCTTAATCAGAAGTAAGGATTAGATCCTTAAAGTATGATATGAAATTGAAGGATCTTCATAGATCTATTCTTAGATCTTAGAAGTATTGAATTGCAATAAACAACTCTTGGAGAGTTAATGACTATTCTCAAAGAGACCAAAGTCAAAGTTTGCAATAAGGCAAGAAGCGCTAGGCGCACCCTACTTCGATATTCTAGAAGGCCAATGCTTGGCCAAAGACTTCCGGAATATGAAAATGGCAAAGGCAAAATCATTATAATCTTCTAGGAATATAAAGGACATATCCCACGATGTCTGCCTAACTTGTGGCAAACGAGGTCATTGAAGCATGACTGCCGTATGGACAAAGCAGACATGAAGGAATAGAAGACATGACAAGGTTCTGACTTCAAATATGTTTGTCATAAATATGTTCACTACTAGTATTAAAATTGGATTTTAGATACTTAGTGTGATACATAAATATGCATTGATGTGCAGAATCTGCTGTAAGCAGGATACTGACTTCAGTTGAGATTAATCTGCGAATCGAAACGGGACGACAGTCGCTGTTTCAACCGTAGATACCTAAGTTTAGGAACTACCATTTGGGTGTGTACTTAAATTAGGAAACTGTTATAAATATAACTAGTTTGACTAGAAACATTATCTCTATATCGGTATAACTCGTTGCGAGTGTGCCTTTATATTCTAGAACACTAAATGTTTTATTATATAAAGATGATGTTGAGATAAACACATTAGATGTGAATAACAGTATTTATATTTTGAATATAAATAAATCTCAAACATATAACATGACAAACAAATAGCTCAAACTGATTTGATCAGATGAGACTTATTTGTGGCACTGCTGTTTGTGACACATTAAACAAGACTCGTATATCCACACTTTTGAATAGTGGATACTAGGACGGATTTGATTCCATTCAAATGATGTCTACGAATCTAGTTTATTAGGTAAAGTACCTAAAACACCTTTACTTGGTAAAAGTTTAAGTTCCACCGATCTATTAGCCCTTGTTCATAGTGACGTAAGTGGGCCCATGTCTAGCTAGGCTAGAGGTGGATATGAATATTTCGTGACCTTTACGGATGTGGCATCGCGTTATGGTTGTTTTCTTTTGAAGAACACAAATAGGAAACTTTTAGAGTTTCGACACGAAATAGACGAACAGATCGGCTAAAGTATTAAAACATCACGGTTTGACCATGATGAAAATACTTAAGCAATAAGTTTCTCATATACTTGAAAGAGTGTAGTATTCTTTCAATGAGGACTCCTTCCGGAACACGTCAGTTTGACGGTGTGTCCGAACGGAGAAACCGAATTTTGTTGGACATGATAAGGTTAATCATGAGTCGCTCTGAGCTACCATTTTCCTTCAAAAGGATAAGCATTAACAGTGCAATACTTATTTTGAATAAGGTTCCATAAAAATCTGTTTGACAGATTTCATATTAGATATAAACAGGAAAGAAACTGGGCTTTCTCTCACTCTGATGATTTGGGATGCTAGGCATACGTTTGGATGATACCAAACTAGAACCCAAATTGGATAAGTGCCTAATATAATTGGTTATCCTAAGGAAACCAAAGTATAGTACTTATACAACTCACTAGAGAACAATGTAATTGTTGCTCACCATGCGGTTTTCCTAAGAGGAATACCGATATGAAGTGGTAAGTGGGAGGATAGTAAAACTCAATGAAAATCGGAGTAATACTGTTCAAGGCACCTAGTCCTTAATGGAACACAAACGGTTCATCAAGGATGAAACTATACCAATAATCTTCGAATACACAATAACCGCGTAGATCGGAGAGAGTAGAAAACAACCTGGGGTATGGGTTTCTGATCTCACTTCATAAAGATGTCAATCTTATTGAGGAATACGAACTGACTACGTGTGAGGAAGTGATACAAGGTATCGACTCCCTATTATGGCAAGTGCCATGAGTCCGAAATGGATTCCATGTATATCAACTATGTTTGGACATTAGTTATTATACCGCAAGGCATTATGCCTATTGGTACTATATAAGTCTTCAAGGAAGACATACATGAAAGGCAACATACCAACGTACTAAGCTAGGCTTGTAGCGGAAAGATATCATAATCAACATTATGTTGATTACAACGAAATCTTTTACCTGTTGCCACGTTAAATCCATTTGGATAATGCTTGCTGATGCTGCATGTTTCATTTATGAAATATGGCAGCTGAACCGAAAAATTACTTTCCTGAAAAGGAAACCTTTTGGAGGATGTTTACAACATCCTGACGGTTTTGTCGTATCAAAACTAGCAAACAAGGTTTGCAGGTTATTCGATCCATGTTTGGATTGAAGCAAGCATTAGGTTCTTGGAATTATCGTTTCGATGTAATCATAATAGTTTATGATTTAATTCAAAACAAGAAATGATTCTTGTGTATATAAGGAGGTTAGTGGGAGCGCACTGACATTGAATGTCCTAAATAATGATGATATGTCATTTCTTGGAAATGACATTCCCATATTACAATAAGAGAAAGCTTGGCTTTCATGAAAATTCTCCATAGAATTCTTGGGAGAAACAACGTTTATTCTAAGAATAAAGATCTACTGGGATATATTTAAAGTTGTTAACACTCTCTGAGAACTCGTACATTGAAAAATGTACGTGACCTGGTGTCTCATACGCTTTGAGCATATGGAGTCACAAATGGGTCAATCCAAGTGATAGTCACTGGATTGATATTAAGAACATCCATTAGTATCTTAAAGAACTAAGGATGATGTTTAAAACTATGGAGAAGGAGAACTTGAAGTGACTGGGATCACTGCTGTAAGTTTTCTAACCGATAAACAACGGTACAATACAGTTGAATAACGGAACAGTGAGCTGGAAATCTTCCAAGCAAGATACTGTTACCGAATAAACAACAAATGCGGGTCATTGTTGCGGCTGAGGCAGCAATAGAAGCCATCTGGGTCATTACAAATCTAATTAGATTATATATAGTTTTGTTAGCAGCTGTGCTAGGCTACAGCACAGACTAAAGAATTAATGGTCTCATCAACGATCCAAATATATACTTCGACTATTCATCTGATTCGTTCGGATCATACATCGTGTGATGTGATGATCGAATAAATTGCATCAGACGATAATCATACAAATCCGCTGACGAAAGCCTTTCTCAGCAGTTTGAGCGAACCGTACATAGTTCGGGTGTAAGACACTCGAGTGACTGGCTATAGGCCAGTGGGAGATTGTTGGACAATTATGACCCATAGTGTCACTATTTGTACAGATCATGGTGTTGTTGTACAAATTAACTATGTGACAAGGAGATTGCACTCTTATCATTTGTGATTAGATCACCTAGATGTATAATGATAGGAGGTCATTATGATTAGTTCCTGGATTGAGTTGTTATGAGACAGATCAGTCTACGAAGGATTAATCATTAAATATCCCTAGTCATAGTATTATCGAGACTGGACATCGATAATGCGGAATAGACTATATTACACTTGTGCGTGTTATGTGAGATCATAACGGCATAGTTCTCATATATTTGGGTATAGGATACTCATGCAAGTGCAATAGGTGTTGGAGTTTCTAGGTCCATAGAATCGAATACAAGCCATGAAATATGTGTGAAAACAAATCGAGAAAGTCGCGGAATACTTACATCGATCGGTTGAGCGACGCGGAGGCCACGAAGACACCAAAACTACTCACTGCCTCACTGCAATGTGCGCCCACTGCTGCAGATTGGGTTTCTGTTTTGCGCCATTTCGGAGTCCTCGAACAAGCTCCAAGCTTCGTCGAACGATTCCCGGCTCATGGGTGAGCTTCCCTATCACCTTCGCATTGATCCCGGAGTGTGCTAGCACTCTCGATTTTGCCACAAAATCACACTTGCTCCCCTAATTTCCTTTGCTTCCATCGGCAGTTCACTACCTCAAGAACAAGAAGAAATGCGTGAGAGAGGAAGGAGAAATGGTGAGAGAGAGAAGTGAAAAGTGTGTTGGAAAATTGGTTTTAATTTGCTTATATATTTTCTACAAATAATAAAAGCAAATACACTTCCATTTTCTTTCAAAAAGTCAAAGGAAGATATAAAAACAATTTATGTCTTTCAACTTTCAAAAAGTTGATTTCCAACCACTCACATCAAGTCTTTTCAATCAATCAATCTAATCAATGGTCACATCACTCAAAGTGACATGATTTGACGCTTGATGTGACGCTAGACGCGACTAGCGATTTGACGCTTGATTTGACTTACGTGCCACACTCGAATTCGAAATGCGAATGCGCTCGCAAATAATCTCGGGCTCAGATTCGCTAATTCTAAATTAACGAATTTTCCGTTGCGTCGTAATTAAATGATTATGCCTAGCGAAATCACTATTCACGTCGCTAACGAATTAATTCAAATTAATTCGCTCGCCCGAATTAAAATCTAATTTTAATTCCGCGTCGAAATCCAATTTCATTTAATATATCAAATATATTAATTTACCGATTAATTCTAAATTAATCGTTATCTCTCTTTAATGGTATTTTATCCCAATAAAATATCTCCGCAATTAATCCCAGATCAATTTTCTCTCTCATCTTATTAATCCCAGATTAATATAAGTGCGAGTCATACGTCATCGGTGAATCTTTGGGAAGCGACCCATGAGATCCCCGGATATGTTGGCAGTCAATTGGTCGTCGGACTATCCGAACACGTAAGTACCTCGTACTACGTTTATACCGATTTACAAGACAAGGTTGGCCTCTAGCAAAGCGCCATGCCTATCCAATTCTCCGGAAAAATCCTTACAGGAATAAAGGATCTGTATCAGGCGTAGTATACCGTATATTGCGTATTTCTGTCCAGTATCGGATGATCACATGCGAGGCCTGGGCTGGTACAGTGTCTGCCCCGTACGAAGCATATATCGGATTACGAGCAACTAGTCTCTTTAATATCGGATAATCATGACCAAGTCATATTATCCCGACGGTTGCAACCTTATATAGAAAGCCAGTTCTGTATCCCTGCGCGATCATCAACTCCATATGATTGGAGTGACACTTCCGTCTCGACACACACCCAACACACTACGATTCTCGATATACCCAGAATTGGCGTACACAGGAACCGGTTAAAGCCCTGGACGACCTCAACCAAAGTATATTGATTGTCGTATGCATTAGCGGTGTAAGTCTCATGTTAAGACCAAATACACCTACCCTGATTTCGGACTTCCATAGACACGCAGTCATACTACCAATGGAATTCCGAGGGGTCTATCCAGAGCGAAGCTATTTCCCGTACCATCGGTGAAACACAACCTCCTATTACACTTGCATGAGTATCCTATACCCAAATATATGAGAAGTATGCCGTTGTGCTTCACAAACGCGCACAAGTGTAATACTAGTCTTTTATGCATTCATCGATGTCCAATCTCGATAATGCTCTGACTAGGGATGTTTAATGATTTATCCTTCGTGGACTGATACTGTCTCATATCATTCTCCGTCCATGAACAAATCATAGGGACTCTCATCATTTATATATCTAGGTGATCTAATCACAAATGATAAGAGTGCAATCTCCTTTGTCACATAGTTAATTTGTACAACAACACCATGATCTGTACAAATAGTGAAGCTATGGGTCATAATTGTCCAACAAAGGAGGTTGTGCTTTACCGATGGTAAGGAAAATAGCTTCGCTCTGGATAGACCCCTCGGAATTCCATAGGTGGTATGACTATGTGTCTATGGAAGTCCGAAATCAGGTAGTGTATTTGGTCTTAACCTGAGACTTGCACCGCTAATGTTTGCGACAATCGGTATGCTTTAGTTTTGGTCGTCCAGGGCTTTGACCGGTTCTTTGTACGCCTCTGCTGGGTATTATTGAGAATCGTAGTGTATTGTGTGTGATGTCAAGACGGAAGTATCACTCCAGTCATAGTGGAGATGATGATGTCCACGTAGGATACGATACTAGTGCTCTTAAGTACCTGCAGTCATCTGATATTATGACTAGGTCATGTATGTCCGATTATAGAGACTAGTTACCAGACATCCGACATGTGCTTCGTACGGGGCAGACACATTCCATCCCCAGGCCTATACTGGATCGCAATAACCAATACTACGTATACTACGCCTGACATAGATTATATATTCCAGTAAGAATAATTCTGGAGAATTGGGTAGGCACGGTGCTTTGCTAGAAGCCAACCATGTCTTTTAAATCGGTAAGCATGTGGTACGAGGTACGCACGTATTCGGATAATCCGCTGACCGTATTTACTGCCAACATATCCAGGGATCTCTTGGGTCTCTTCCCAAAGATTCACCGATGACAGTTGATTTAAATTAGAATTAATCTGGGATTAATTAAGAGAGAGAATTAATCTAGGATTAATAAGATGAAGAAAATTAATCTGGGATTAATTGAGCTATTATTTATCTGGGATTAAATGTGTTCGGAAGAGAGAGAACGCGATTAATTTGGAATTAATCGGTAAAATAAATTTAATAGTTAAATTTGATTTTTCTATTTAATTTATTTGTATGGCTAAAATTAATATATCGGATATATTAATATGAATTGGATTTCGTTACGAAATTAAGTCGGACTTTAAGACGAACGAACGAATTAATTTAGAATTATTCATAAACGACGTTCGTAATATATTTACGAGGCATCGTCATTTAATTAAATTAGATTTAATTATTTAGCGATGAAAGTTCGTTTAATCGGATTAAACGGAACCGCGCCGCAGCAAATGTTCGTAGAGACATTTTGAGTTTTGAATTCAAAATGATGGGGCCCACTTCACACATGTCACACATGTGAACTGGTGGTTGGAAAGTGGTTGGCATTTATGCCAAAACCACTTACTTTCCAACCACTTGTTTAGGTGAAACCAAATTACCCCAACTCAATGGTTTTGGTGAAAAGGGTAAAAACCCTTTAACTAAACCCTAGCTCTCTCTCTTCACACTTGGTGTTATAAACACTTGGAACAAAATGGAAACCCTAATACACAAAATGGGCGTGAGTTTCATAAAGAAAATGGGCGTGAACTATGGCCTCCCTCTCTTTGATTTTGTGGCAAAATCAACAAAGCTAGAACTTCATGGAATCAACTAAGGTGATAGGGAATAAACAACAACTTCAAAAGCTTGAAATCATCAAAGGAAGGATCTTGGAGATCTTTAACTCAAAGCTTGGAATCAACAAAGGAAGCATCTTGGATCTTGGATCTTCCTCTCAAAATTTTAAAAGCTCAAATCCATTCAATGTAAGTAATTCCGCAACTTATTTGAATTTATGAACATGTTTTCATGCTTATTAGATCCTTGGCATGTTCTAGGGACACTAACACAATCATCATTCTTCCATCCAATCCAAGTCTCAACACAATAAAACAACTCAAGATCAAATCTAGGTCATCTAAGAGTGGGTCAACAACTCTAGATTAGCAACATGATTTCCAAAACCTTAAAAGAATGTTTACAACTACATTAGTCACAAACTTCCTTCATCATACATGCTCTACACTTCCATCAAAAACTTCCATCAACAAAAACCACAAGGAACAAAGAAAGAAATAACTTAAGAAATCATATATTAAAGCCTAGAACCTAAGGAACAATTTCCCTACTAATAGCAAGTTCAAGAACTTACTAAAAATCAAGCTTTTTGATTTTTGTCTTTCTTTTCTCAAGCTTCTTTGGCTTCTTCAATGGAGTTTATTTTAGTAAAGTGTATTAGGTTAAGTGTAAATGAAATGAAAAACAATATATACTTGTTCAAAAGGCCTTGCCGAATTTCATCAAATGAAATACAAGTTATGTAATTTGATTTTCATTTCAAGTTTATTTAGTCAACTTGCATAAATATCTAAATACAACTTTATTAGATATTTAATTAAGTCAACAAAGACAACTAATATCATTTACTTCAAATATCCTAATATAAGATATTTATATTTTAATTAATTTAATCATTTAACAATTAAATAATTAATTAATTAATCAAATACAAATATATTAAATATATGTATAATATTTACATTAAATATTAAAAACATATATTCATTTAGGATATATGTCAAATAACTCATTTTGACTATTAATTAATGTGTATTTAAATTAATCAAGTATTAAATATAAATACACAATAATTAGGCAAATGACTATCTAGTCCCTTTAACACGTATCTTGCGTTCAACTTTAAACGACTTTATAAATAATCAATATTATTTATTAATGTTGCTCTAGTGCTCTACGAAAATGTTTCATTATTGAGACTCTCTAGATTCAGGTATATCCGTCACGAAATCTAATTTCGTGTCCATAATCTATCCACCGTAGATTATGACGATCACGGATAATCTCGCTGAACCATACAGGTCGAGGTCATGGCAAATGTATAATTCCTCCATCACAGGTATCCGGATAAATCCCAGAGATATAGATATAAACGTCAAATCTCTATCGGGTTTATCCAGTCGACTATTCTATTAGCAATCTCAAAAGAATGTTTAAATTAGCTTCTAAACTTTAGCACGGGCCCATGGTTTTATCTGATTGCTAATCATATGGACTACCTATGCTCTGGTACACAGAACTGACGGATCCTATCTTGATACTCATAGGACACCCTGAGGATCTGTCTACACCCAACGATTAGGCGGAGGTCTGATCTTAATAGATCGGTGACGTGACTGCCATCTAAGTGTGGAAGATGTCTCATGTGCCCACAATGGCATCTCAAGTCTAAGAATCACAAGTGCTACTCAATCCGAGAGAATTCTTATTGACGTTGGTGTACCATCCATTAAGAATCTTCGGTGAGTCGTTCAGTGTTTATCCGCTATAAACCCTACACGTCTATAATAGTCTCCAAGACTTATGGTTTATTGAGAAACCATTGGAATCATATATTCCAATATACGACATGTACCAGTCTCAAGGGTTTACTATACTGACCAAGTAGTGTAAACCTTGACCAGAAACTGTCTGAGATTGACAACGTCATGATACTATTCAATGTCCGTTGCGACGTTTTTGCAACAGTACCATGACTAATCATTCTATGGTCATTACGTCTTTACCATATTATAAGATAGATTATATTATAGAAACTGCAATATTATTCATAATAATAATGTTTTACAGAAGTATCAACAGAAATACAACCGGGAATTGGCGCTCTGAGCACCAACCCCAACTTTTTATCATCCGGATCTTCCTGGAAATTGAAGTTTGTATAACCCTTAAGTTGTAGCTCATTTTCTCCATAAATTAGAACGTATCCTTAATATCCTCAAGATATTTTAGGATATATTTCACGGCTGTCCAAAGATCATTACCCGAATCAGATTGATATCGCTAGTAACACCAATACCGAAACTGATAACAGGTCTTATACATAGCATAACATACATAATGCTTCCAATACAAGAAACATATGACAAGTTAGACGTTCTAACTCTCTCTTCCTCAGTCTGAGTTGCCATTTTCTTCGAAAGATGTATGTCATATTGAAATGATACATTTACTGCCTTGCAGTTGGTAAAACCGTACATTCCAATATTTTATCTATGTACGTGGGTTGTGACAACCTTATAAACTTCTTTACTCTATCTCGGTAGAGCTTATACGTAGTATATAGGAAGCTTCACCCATGTATTTCATGGAGATGTTCTTGCATAGATAGACTTTCACACTTTGCATCAATTCTATATCATTCCCAATGATAATAATATTGTCTATATATAAAATAAGGAATATTGTCATGCTCTCACTAACTTTCTTATAAACACACGATTCTTCATCATTCTTGATGAATCCGTATAATCTAATTATCTCATCAAAATAATGATTCCAGCTTCGGGATACTTTTTTAAGTCCATAAATAGACTTTTTGAGCTTACAAACCAAGTTTGAAGTCTCACCGGATATGAAACCCTTTAGTTCTTCCATATATATCTTCATCGATGGATCAATTTAGGAAAACGATTTTCACATCCATCTGCCATATCTCATAGTCGTGATATGCAGCAATGGCTAAGAGTATCCTAACGGATTTTAGCATAGCGTCTGGTGAAAAAGTTTCCTCATAGTCAATCTCATGACGTTGAGTGTAACATTTCACTCAATCGGGCCTTAAAGGTTTCCATCATTCCATCGGGCCATCCCTTCATTTTATAAACCCATTTACAGCCAATAGGTTTAACTCCTTCAAGAAGTTCAACCAAGTCCCATACTCGATTGTCATGCATAGTATCCATTTCGAATTTCATGGCTTTATCCATTTTCCCGAACCGATATCTAATATCACCTGTTTATATAGACGTTCGACCGCCACTCGAACTTGTGACAAACACATGCTATCTGGAAGGTGTTGTTCGAACGCATTACTCGAACTCACCTCGAACATTTGCTCACTGGAATGATTCATTCGAACGCACTAAAGAACGTATCAAGCACGAGAACATTCTGTCAAGTTTCGTTCGAACCCAACAACGAACATGACACTAACACTGTAAGTGTTCCTAGAACATTCCAAGATCATGTAAGAGTGATTTGTGTGTGAATAAAATCAAAAGAGTTGCGGAAATACTCACATTGATCGGATGAGTTTCAAAACTTTTATGCATTTCGTAGAAGCTCCAAGCCTTCTTGAGTGTTTCCAACACTTGGGTGAGTTTCCCTATCACCTTGATTCACTCCTTTAAGTGCTAGCTTGAACAAAATTTTGAAAGAAAATTTTTTCCCTCCAGGAAGCAAGTGTTCGGCAATTTGAGAGAGAAATGGAGATGATGAATAGTAAGTTATTACAACTTCTAAAGTTGACCTCTTATATATATATATATATAATGTTGAGTGTTGAATTGTTTTGAGTGTAGAGAAAGCAATCCAAGACTTATTCTCAACCAACCACAAAATTCCATCAAGTGTCAAACACTTTGATGTAAGTTGTAGGGCCCCACTTCAAATTTCAAATTTAAGTCGGACAATCCAACACGCAACTGCGCTCGGGCCCGGGTTCGTTTAATTCCAAATTAAACGAATTTGCCGTTGCGACTTAATTAAATCTAATTTAATTAAATAATAATGTCTCGCAATATTATTATGTAAGTCGCTTACGAATTAATTCTAAATTAATTCGTTCGCTTGAATTAAAAATCCAATTTTAATTCCATTCAATTAATATATCTAATATATTATTTTAGCCCATTTAAATAAATTAAATAGTAAAATCTAATTTCACTATAAATTTACTTTACCGATTAATTCTAAATTAATCACGTTCTCTCTTCTCGACGAATTTAATCCCAGATAAATTCTAGACGCAATTAATCCCAGATAAATTCTTTCTCTTTAATTAATCTCAGATTAATTTATTGCCGTAATTAATCTCAGATTAATTTTCTCTCTCATAATTAATCCCAGATTAATTTCTGTTCGAGTCAAATCTTCACGGTGAATCTTCGGGAAGTGACCCAAGAGATCCCTAGTGATGTTGGCAGTAAATACGGTCATCGGACTATCTGAATAAGTGCGTACCCGATACCACGTTCTCACCGATTTACAAGACATGGTTGGCTTCTAGCAAAGCACCATGCCTACCCAATTCTCCAGAAATATTCTTTAAAGGAATATGTAATCTTATCAGCATAGTATACGTAGTATTACGTATTACGATCCAGTATCAGATGTCACATGCAAGGCCTAGGGCTGGAATTGTGTCTGCCCCGTACGAAGCATATATCGGATCACTAGCAACTAGTTCTATAATCAGATAATCATGACCTTGTCATATTATCCCGAGAGTTGCAGCATAGAAGAGTACCAGTTCCGTATCCTGCGTGATCATCATCTCCATATGACTGAAGTGATACTTCCATCTTGACATCACACCCAATACACTACGATTCTCAATATACCCAGAAGAGGCGTACATAGAACCTGTTAAAACCCCAGATGACCAAAACCAAAGTTTACTGATTGTCGCAAGTATTAGCGATGCAAGTCTCAAGTTAAGACCAAATACACCTACCCTGATTCGGATTCCCATAGACACAAAGTCATACTACCAATGGGATTTCGAGGGGTCTATCCAGAGCGAAGCTGTTTCCGTACCATCGGCAAACAGAACCTCCTATCACACTTGCATAAGTATCCAATACTTAAATATTTGAGAACTGTGTCGTTAAGCTTCCATAACTCGTACAAGTGTAATACTAGCCTATTCTGCATTATCGATGTCCAGTCTCGATAATACTATGACTAGGGATATTTAATGATTAAACCTTACGTGGATTAATATTGTCTCATATCTTATTAATCTGGTACTAATCATATGGACGTTTATCATTTATATATCCAGGTAATCCAATTACAAATGATAAAAGAGAAATTTCCTTTGTCACATAGTTAATTTGTACAACAACACCATGTTCTGTACAAATAGTGATGCTATGGGTCATAATTGTCCAACAATCTCACACTTGGCCTATAGCCAATCACTTAAGTGTCTAACACCTGACTATGTATGGGTTGCTCAAATTTCTGCTGAGAAACAGCTTTCGTCAGCGGATTTTCAAGGTTATCATCTGATGTAATTTATTCGATCATCACATCGCCACAATGTATGATCGAATGAATCAGATGAATTAGTCGAAGTACAGACTTGGATCATTGATGAAACCGTGGTTCCTTAGCCTGTGTTGTAGCCTGGCTCAGCTGCTAACAGAACTACTCCTAATCTAATTAGGATTATATAGATCCAAAATGCTTCTATTACTGCCTCAGCTGCAGCAATGTTCCGCTCTTGTTGTTTATTCGGTAATAGTATCTTGCTTGGAAGATTTCCAGCTCATTGTTTCGTTATTCAAACCATATATGTACCCTTATTGTGACTTACAGTCGTTTTCATCGGTTTGGAAACTTGCAGCGGTGAACCTAGTTACCTCAAGTTCTCATTTCTCCATATTTTAAGAACACATCCTTAATTCGTCTAAGATACTTAAAGCGTTCTTAACATTAATCCAGTGACCATCACCTGGATTGGCCTGATTGTGACTCCATATGCTCAAAGCATATGAGACACCAGGTCACGTGCATAACAAAACATATGAACACTGAGAGAGTGTCAACAGCTTTCTAGATCTATCCCATTAGATCTTTATTCCTAGAATAAAGCCTGCTTCTCCCACATATTCTATTGAGAATTTTAATGAAAGCCAAGCTTTCACCGATTATAGCATAGGAATGTTATTGCTAAGAAGCAATACATCATCAACTTATAGGACATTCATTGTCAGTGCGCTCCCACTAACCTTCTTATATACCATGAATCATATTCGTTTTGAACGAAATCATATACCATTATGATCTCATCAAAACATTGGTTCCAAGAATTCAATGCTTGCTTCAATCCATAAATGGATCGATTTAACTTGTAAACCTTGTTTGCATGTTTTGGCATGACAAAACCGTCAGGATGTTGTAAACATCCTCCAAAAGGTTTCCGTTAAGGAAAGCGGTTTTGATATCCATGTGCCATATTTCATAATTGAAACATGCAGCATTAGCAAGCATTATCCAAATGGATTTAATCATAGCAATATGTGAAAAAATTCCGTCGTAGTCGACACTATGTCATTGACGATACCCTTTTTCTGTACAAGTCTAGCTGTGTACATTAGTATGTTGCCATCCATGTATGTCTTCCTTGAAGACTCATTAGTACCAATAGGCACAATGCCTTCTGGTACATCAACCAGTGTCCAAACTTGGTTGGTATACATGGAATCCATTTCGGATATCATGGCACTTTGCCATAAAGTGGAGTCGATACCTTGTATCACTTCCTCATACGTAGCCGGTTCACCTTCCTTAATAAAATTGATATATACATGAGGTGAGATCAGTAACCCATACCTCCCAGGTTTTTTTCTGACTCTCTCCGACCTACGCGGTTCTTGTGTATTCGAAGATTATTGGTACAGTTTCATCACTGATGAACTGTTGGTGTTCCGTGAGGACTCGGTGCCTGGAATAGTATTACTCTGATTTTCATTGAGTTTTACTTTCTTCCCACTTACCTCTGCATATAGGAATTCCTCTTAGGAAAGCCGCATGGAGAGCAACAATTACATTGTTCTTGTGTGAGTTGTATAAGTACTATACTTTGGTTTCCCTAGGACAACCTACAAATAGGCACTTATCCGATTTGGGTTCTAGTTTGGTATCATCCAAACATTTAGCGTATGCCCAACATTCCCAAATCTTTAGGAATGAGAAACCCGGTTTCTTTCCTGTTCATATCTAATATGAAGTCTATCTAACAGATTTTCATGGAACCTTATTCAAAATAAGTATTGCATTGTTTAATGTGTATCCTCAGAAGGAAATTGGTAGCTCAGAGCGACTCATCATTAACCTTATCATGTCCAACAAAGTTCGGTTTCTCTGTTTGGACACACCATCAAATTGAGGTGTCCCGAGAGGAGTCCATTGTGAAAGAATACCATAATCTTTCAAGTAATCTTGAAACTCATATGTTTAAGTATTTTACATTATGGTCCGACCGTAATATTTTTAATACATTTATCGGTCTGTTTTCTTACTTCGTGTCGAAACCCTTTGAATACTCAAAAGTTTCTGACTTGTGTTTCATAAGATACACATAACCGTAATGCGATGCCACATCCGTAAAGGTTACGAAGGTATTTAAATCCACCTCTAGCCTAGCTAGACATGGGCCCACTTACGTCACTATGAACAAGGGCTAACAGATCGGTGGCAATTGTACTTTTACCAAGTAAAAGGTGTTTTAGGCACTTTCCCTAATGAACTAGATTCGTAGACTTCATTTGAATTAGAATCAAATCCGTCCTAGTATCCACTCTTCGAAAGTGTGGATATACGAGTCTTGTTAATGTGTCTCAGACAACAATGCCACTTATATAAGTCTCAACAGATTTATTCAGTTGAGCTTTTTTTTGTCATATTATATGTTTCAGATTCATTTATATTCTAAATATAAATATTGTTATTCACATCTAATGTGTTTATCTCAAAATCATCTTTATAAACAAAACACTTAATGTTCTAGAATATAAAGGTATACCTGCAATGGGTTAAACTAGATATAGAGATAATGTTTCTAGTCAAACTAGGTACATTATAACAGTTTCCTATTTAAGTACATGCCCAAAGGGCAGTTCCAAAACTTAGGTTTCTACGATCAAAACAACGACTCTCATCCCGTTTCCGACTCGCAGGTCGATCTCATCTGAAGTCGGTATCATGCTCATCAGCAGATCTCGCATATCAGTACATATGTATGTTCCCATCCAGTATCTAAAATCCAAATTTTAAACTTGTAGTGGTCATGTTTATAACAAACATTCTTGTAGTCGGAGCCTTGCCCGCCTTCACTTCCTTCATGTCTGCTTTGTCCATACGGCAGTCATGCATCCAGTGACCCCGTTTGCCACAGTTTAGGTAGACATCTTGGGATATGTCTTTTGTCTTCCCAGAAGACTGTGACGATTTTGCCTTTGCCCCTTTTTAGAAGCTCTGGCTCTGCCTCTTTGAGCATAGCCATCAACTCTCTAAGACTTTTCTCTCGGTTCTTAATGAACCTACCCCAGCTTTCGGGCAGAGACTGTAAGATCAAATCTTTGGAAGTCTCGACTTTGTAGGTAATGCCCAGCTAACCTAGCTGTTCGATGTCAGCAATCATCTGCGACACCTAGTGTTCAACATATGTACCTTCTAACATAGGCGAGCGAAAGAGCTTCTTTTTCAATTCATACTTCTAAGATCTAAGGTTAGATCTATGAAGATCCTTTAATTTCAACATCATGGTATAAGGATCTAATCCTTAGTTATGACGACAGAATTAAAGAGTCATTGCGGCAATAATAACAGATTGAGCACTAAAGTTATCATCACCATGAGTCTTCCAAAGCTCATGCTCCACTATTTTCTCAACTCCGGGCTCAGGACCGAGATGTCACTCTGTCAAATAAAGTAACTTCTCGGCTCCCAGGACTATCCTGAGGTTCTATTCCCAATCTGAAAATTGAAGCCGCTTAAAGACATTTTCACCCATAATTATGTTTTAAACGCTAATCTTTCAGTTATCTTGATTCCAATAGTCCAACTATCCAATCAACGATTTCGGGTACAATCGAATATAATGATTACTATAGTCTAACTATATAATCAACTACTATTGATTGGTTACATTCAAATGTATTGATTACTATAATCAAATTATATAACCAACTACAAATGAAGTAGTTGAATACAGTCCAACTGTTCAATTAAAATAACAATTGAATATTAGTCCAACTAATATATTTATATTTAAATAATTATTGACGAAAAATGAAATGAGCATGTATTGGCAAGTTTCTAAATGAAATTGCAAATTTAATATTTGCCTTCTACTATTTTTCGGCGAGCCTCTAACCCTCTGTGGAGTACTCGGGAAACCTAGTTTCCTAGTGGGCTAGGATCCCGTTAAATAACACACAACCTTGACTTTGGCCATCAAGTTGTATGAAACTTAACTAGGTAGATCTCTAAGATCAATTTTGGAGGACAAAAATCAGCCCACTGCCGTGAGCACCTTGGAGGAGAGCTTGAGGTTTTTGTGTTCGTCGCATCGCTCAACCGATAAATGTAAGTATTCCGTAACTTCTTTGATGTTTCACATGTGTTTCATTGCTTCAAAATGATCATTGGGACCTTAGAGAAACCCAACAGCTAGGTGATCGACTTTGGCCAAAGATTTAAGAATCGTGACTTTACTAACATGGATACCTAAACCCCTTATGGTACACACACGGGCCGACAGATCCTATCTTACTTCGCACTTGATTACTGTGTGCATCGGTCCACACCCAACGAACATCTAGAGGCCAGACCATGAAAGATTTCTGACATGCATGGCATCTGAGTGTGGAGGATCTCACACAAAATCAATGCTATCTGATGAGTGATAAAACTATCACTATTTCCCACTCATTTAACTTAATATTTTGTATAGTTTCTTGCGTTTTGTGAATATTTTGATGTGTTTTGTGTTATTTTGTAGATAAATAAAGTTTCAGGATATTCTGGAGGTGATTTGGAGCAAAACTGTGAAATTTGGTGAAATTTGGCAAAAATGGTATTTTGGTAATTTTGGGCGTCCCGGCAAAAAGGGTATTTAGGTAATTTTGTACATCCCGACACCAAAATAAAGTTTCAGGACATTCTGGAGGTGATTTGGAGCAAAACTGTGAAATTTGGCAAAAAATGTATTTTGGTAATTTTGGGCGTCCCGACACCGAGGGTATTTTGGTAATTGCACACAGCATGCCACGTGTCAAAAATTCAACGAGCCATTTTTTTTAGCCACCATGCCACGTGTCGAAAATTCAGCGATCCAAAAAAAAAAATATAAATAATAAAATAATAAAAATAAAAATCAGAAAAATAATAATAATAAATTAGATTTTTTTCCTATAAATAGATTTTGAATTTCTTAGTTTCAATGTACCTCTTCCTCTAAAATCCTTATATATAAATTGAGAGTTCTCTTCTTTAGTTTCTTTTATTCAGTTTTATTTACGTTTGTAGTAGAAATTCTCTCTATAAATAGTAGTTTTTATTCATCCATGAGGGGGTAACTTCTCCATGCTGAGGTAAAAAGGTAAAACTTTACTTTTGCTATTTAGATTAATCTCCCTTAAAATATAATATATAAACTATTTAAAACCTGAATTAATAGGATACCGCCATTCCGGACGGTTGGTTATTCAATTTAAATTGGTTAAACCTGACTTAATGAGGATACCGCCATACTGGACGGTTGGTTTAAGTTTATATTTCTGTTCCGCCTTATGGCTGGTATATTTGAATTTGACTTAATCAGGATACCGCCATTCCGGACGGTTGGTTTAAAATATCACAAGATTATATATTATTTTATGGGAGATATCTAAATAGTAAATAGTAGAAGTTAATTCCTTTTACCTTAGCATTTTATTTATTTTTTTTGCATTTACTTTTTAGTAATTTTTATGTTTTTTTTTTATTGTACTAACTATGTGTTATAACTAAGTTAGTTTTCTAGGTTGTGATGAAATCTAATATCACCGGTTTATAAGAGGTTATTTTATATTTGAGTAATTTAAAGGTTTACTTATTAAGTCTAAATGCTTCTTGTTGTTTGATCAACAATAAGATTAATGTGGTAAATCTAAAATGAACTAGACATAGGGATTTTAGGTTTCAACCTTTGACTTAATAGCCCACGATCTTCTTTGAGGATAGATAACCCTTTAATAGATTTCCTTACAGGATAGACATATACCTTTCGGGCGGGGGTAACCATAATTGGAACTTAACTTAATGATTCAGATAATTTAATTGACATAGACATATGATTCAATTGGATTAAACTGGGTATTTATGTCTGACCATCGTCAGATGCTTTCGCATAAATTCGTGTTCCAGGTTAGTAAACTGATTTATTACACAAACTTAAAATAATCACTTCATCTTTTTAAATATTAGAAAGAATCACAACCCTAGATCTTTGAGTCTTTTATTTTCCTTAGTATTTTCTTTTATCTTTTGTCTTTTTATTTATTTAGTAAATCTACAAATCAAATCATTCAAGCAATTTATTCCCTTCTCACTCAATTAGATATTTGTAAATAAATAGTATCAACAATTATAACAACAGTAGGAATTAAGTCCTCGTGGGATCGATATTTTTATACTACTTGAACGATACGTGCGCTTGCGTTATACGTGTGTGTTTACGCCGGTCAAGTTTTTGGCGCCGTTGCCGGGGACCTATATTTCTTGAGTTATTCATTCTGAAGCTATCTAATTTACTTGTTTTTAATTTTCTTTGTTTTTTTATCTGTACTTTTTATTTATTTCTTTTGTTTTCAGGTGATTGAAAATATGGAACATTTTGAAACATTACGAGCTTTACCAGAAAAAGATACACCCCAAATCCGACAGCAACAGTCCGGTTTTCTAAGGCCTGTTGTCCAGCCTAGCAATTATCACTGGAATTCAGAACCAAGCAATACTATATTTTCTCATCAGAACGAAATAGGGAGATGTGTAATATGTGATGGTAACCACCCGAGTGATCAATGTATTTACCTTTCAGAGTGGCAGAATTATTGGAATCATTCAAGGTACGAAAAATCATCACATTTTCCATCTTATCCACCATCTACCTACGATCTTCATCAGAAACCAGATCCATCAGAGGAAGATCAATTCAATGACATGCTAAAAGATTGGCTCGAGAAACGAGAAGCTCAATTTGATGTACAAATTCAGAGTCAAGCGGCGTCTATACAGAGGATGACAGATCAAGTTAGACAATTAACGGATAACCTGAATCACATATCTCACGGAGCAAATTCAAATAATACTGAAGAAGTCTTTCAATATCCTGAGATTCATCATGACATCATAACAGAGGACGAGGCTGAGCAGTATCAAGAATCAGAGGTATCAGTTCAGGAGCCTGCACCAACAAGGTCTCAATTTGATTTTTATTATTCTGATTCTGACGAGGACAAAGAAGCTGAGCTGTTTGGACCAACTGCACCAACAAATGAGGATGAAATTCTGTATCCTCAAAATAAAGATCTTGGAGACTGTTTTGCACTGATATTTGAAGAAGATTTACCTGAACCAGTCATATCAGAGGATGAAGACCTAAAATCTGACATTTCTTTTCATCCTCAGGTTAATAATTTTGAAGCATGTATTTCACAGATGACAGATGAAGAGCTGAATACATAAATTTTAAAATACATATGTGAAGAAAAGGTGGAGCAAGAAGCAGAGCGAATGGATGAGCAAATGTCTGACCAAATTGAAAATCCAGAGCATTCAGGAGAAACATCACTGTATCGGGGAGTACAAATCAAAGATATCACCAAGAAGCTTGACAGAATGGAACTTCAATCCAAGTCAAGCACCATACGAGACCTCCTGATTTTAATTCTTTCTTTGCAGGAACCACTGGAACACACAAGGAAAAAAAGGTGGCACGAGCACTGAATGAGACAAAACTTTTTTTGTTACCTTACCGTTGGAAAAGACCTTTCAAAAGCAACGCCCATGGGAATGTCTTTAATCGGACATCCTAAACGACGCTAAAACCGCCTTGACAGATAGATTTTAGTCACGTCTGGCTGAAGAAGAAAAATTTAGCGCTAGCAGGGAGGCAACCCAAGCAATTTGTTGTAATTTTTGTTTTCATATTTCATGTGTAGAATTTTTAATTTTGTGTGTTGTTTTGTAGGGAAAAGCACAAACGGAGCATTTTAAAACAAAGGAATGGTGTTTGGCAATCATAAAGATGAGAACCAATTCATTAGCGATGGCTGAGTAAGGAATGAAATCTTGAGACACATCATAATGGATTTATATACCAAACGAGTGGCGTATTGCGTACACAATTCCGTTGCCTTAATTATTGTTTTGATTTGCTTTCTGTTGTAATTATCTTTATTTTCGTAGACAGGATCCAGACTTTTTGACCTTTCACGATTTCTTTTATTTTGTTTTGCTAACAAGCTTCCTTTGGAAGATACTAGTGCTATTATTACTCACCCTTTTTCAGGTAATATAAATTCAGCCCGTCATTGCACTTTTGAAGGCATCCATAGTTGAGAAAGAAAAACGTAAAAAAATGGAAGCCACTTCAAGAAGACGAGTTGAAAACATCTGTGTGTTTTGCGTAGTAGTGTTGGTATTAAACCACAATACATAGAAGCAGCACAAGAATTGGGTCGAGTCTTAGCTGCAAGAAATATGCACTTAATATATGGCGGAGGCAATCTTGGACTAATGGGGATCGTTTCAAAGGCTGTACAGGAAGGAGGCAGTCACGTTTTGGGAATCATCCCAAAACCCTTGGCAGAGGAAAATCTGATTGAACCATCAAACGGAGAGGAACTGATCGTGCCAGGTATGTCTGAACAACTAGTGGAAATGATTACCGTTCTGATGCTTTTATAATTTTGCCAGGTGGCTTGGGTACATTGGAGGAAATTTTTATAGTACTATCTTGGGCGAACCTGAACATACACCAGAAACCAATTGGGTTGTTTAACGTTGATGGATTTTATGATTTTCTTTGTGTGTTTCTTGATGATGCCCGGAGAAAGGGTTCGTGTCAAAACCTTTGAAAGAACTACTCTTTACTGGCTAGAACTGCTTCGGATCTAATTGACCAACTCTTAGCATATGAACCACTAGTTGACCCTATCCTTTCAAAGATAAAATGGTCCGAAGATGATCGTGGTAAGAAGCGTCGAATAAATCTGGATCTTAACCTTTATTTGCTTGTAGTAATTCAGCTAACCAGGTACTATCTTCTAAACTCTTCTTCTAATGTTTAAAGACATTGGGGACAATGTCTCATTTAGGTTTTGGGGTGAGGAATAGTTAATAGTACTTGTTCGTATTGTGTTTTTATTTTTAGTCCAAAATTTTTCGAAAAATACAAAAAAATTAAAAAATTTTCAAAAATTACAAAAATATTTTGCATTTTTATCAAAGGCATATTTAAAGCTAAGTGATGGTTTGGTGTCTTCCTTCATTCACTACCTTTCTATAAGGAAAAGCTGTGAAGGCACCTAGATAATCATTCACCCGTAGCTTGTTGTGATAGACTAGTTTGGAGGACTTGTTGTTTATTCCTGACACCAAGCGATAAGAGCCTAAGAGGCTAGGGTATTTAAGTGAGCCTCGCTCCTCCCTCCCTTTGGGGAATCTACAACGGGAATTCCATTCGACAGTTAGTCACACACCATGATCAGTAGAAGTTATTTCTTTATGTTTATGTTTTTATGTTGACTAAAAAGGTGAAATTGGTAAGAGATAGCTGTGTAAGGAATTCTCACTCCTGAGACGTATTTCAAAACCATTTTTTCGAAACAAGTTAATTTTTGTTTATTTCCTTTTGAATTATTTAATTTGTAAATTATCCATAAAACTAACTAAAATGGATCTTCATATACTTAGTTGGCAAGTATTATCAACATACATGGTAACATACGGCCATAGGATAAAATTGAAAAGATTGTAATATTCAGTGCTATAGTTTAATTGGAGAAGCATCTCAAAAAAGTGATGGAATAAAACAAAAAAAAATAAAAATACATCTGAGATCTGAGTTATTAAGTCTGTAAGGGTGTTTTAACACCTAGTGCCCTAAAACCAACTGGTTTGGGAGTCATTGGCCCAAAACTCGTTACATGGATCAAAAATGATGAAATATATATATATATATATCTGAAGTCTGGGTAATTAAGTCCGTAGGGGTGTTTTAACATCTGATGCCCTAAAACGAACTGGTTTGGGAGTCACCGACCTAAAGCTCGCTACATAGATGGAAGCTATTGTATATAAATAAAAAATAGAGAAAAAAATCGAAGAAAAAAATCAGAAAAATCAGAAAATTTATTCCATTACTACAAAAGATGTAAACTTTGGTAGTAACTTTAGGACAAAAATATTTTCTCTTATCAACTGCACTTATGACTGTTGTGGGCAAAAATGAGTTGAATAAAACTTTGTTAGCTGTGTATATAAAGAAATGGTAAAAATAATCGGAGAATTTACTTATTCAGTAATTTAGAATGAAACAAAACAACTAGTAAACTTGGAGTAGAAGTTTCATCTAATAGTCACTAACTCTTTATTCTCTTTTCTCTTGTCTTTTTGCTTTTGTGTGCATTAGTTTCACTTCCTTTTTACTTTTATAAAATGTTGTGGGGATCATTGCTGTAAACCCTCACGAGAATACAACTCGTCCACTAGGGACACCTAGGGGTTTAAAGGCTTGTTGCATATGCAAATGCAATCGAGATCCCTACGAAAGTGGTTTAGTTAAATTTTATTATGTTATTTTATTTTTCTCGAGGACTAGCAAAATGTTAGGTTTGAGGGTGTGATGAGTGGTAAAACTATCACTATTTCCCCCTCATTTAACTTAATATTTTGTATAGTTTCTTGAGTTTTGTGAATATTTTGATGTGTTTTGTGTTATTTTGTAGATAAATAAAGTTTCAGGACATTCTGGAGGTGATTTGGAGCAAAACTGTGAAATTTGGTGAAATTTGGTATTTTGGGCGTCCCGGCAAAAAGGGTATTTTGGTAATTTTGGACATCCCGACACAAAATAAAGTTTCAGGACATTCTGGAGGTGATTTGGAGCAAAACTGTGAAATTTGGCAAAAATGGTATTTTGGTAATTTTGGGCGTCCCGACACCGAGGGTATTTTGGTAATTGCACCGCATGCCACGTGTCAAAAATTCAACGAGCCATTTTTTTTAGCCACCATGCCACGTGTCGAAAATTCAGCGATCCAAAAAAAAATAATAAAATAATAAAAAAATAAAAATCAGAAAAATAATAATAAAAAATTAGATTTTTTTGCCTATAAATAGATTTTGAATTTCTTAGTTTCAATGTACCTCTTCCTCTGAAATCCTTATATATAAATTGAGAGTTCTCTTCTTTAGTTTCTTTTATTCAGTTTTATTTACGTTTGTAGTAGAAATTCTCTTCTATAATAGTTGTTTTTATTCATCCATGAAGGGGTAACTTCTCCATGCTGAGGTAACAAGGTAATGCTTTTACTTTTGATATTAAGATTAATATCCCTTAAAATATAATATATAAACTATTTAAAACCTGAATTAATAAAGGATACCGCCATTCCGGACGGTTGGTTATTCAATTTAAATTGGTTAAACCTGACTTAATGAGGATACCGCCATACTGGACGGTTGGTTTAAGTTTATATTTATGTTCCGCCTTATGGGTGATATATTTGAATTTGACTTAATCAGGATACCGCCATTCCGGACGGTTGATTTAAATATCACAAGATTATATATTATTTTATGGGAGATATCTAAATAGTAAATAGTAGAAGTTAATTCCTTTTACCTTAGCATTTTATTTATTTTTTTCTGCATTTACTTTTTAGTAATTTTTATGTTTTTTTTTTATTTGTACTAACTATGTGTTATAAATAAGTTAGTTTTCTAGGTTGTGATGAAATCTAATATCACCGGTTTATAAGAGGTTATTTTATAATTTGAGTAATTTAAAGGTTTACTTATTAAGTCTTAAATGCTTCTTGTTGTTTGATCACCAATAAGATTAATGTGGTAAATCTAAAATGAACTAGACAAAGGGATTTTAGGTTTCAACCTTTGACTTAATAGCCCACGATCTTCCTTGAGGATAGATAACCCTTTAATATATTTCCTTACAGGATAGACATATACCTGTCGGGCGGGGGTAACCATAATTGGAACTTAAACTTAATGAATTCAGATAATTTAATTGACATAGACATATGATTCAATTGGATTAAACTGGGTATTTGTGTCTGACCATCGACAGATGCTTTCGCATAAATTCGTGTTCCAGGTTAGTAAACTGATTTATTACACAAACTTAAAATAATCACTTCATCTTTTTAAAGATATTAGAAAGATTCACACCCTAGATCTTTGAGTCTTTTATTTTCCTTAGTATTTTCTTTTTCTTTTGTCTTTTATTTATTTAGTAAATCTACAAATCAAATCATTCAAGCAATCTATTCCATTCTCACTCAATTAGATATTTGTAAATAAATAGTATCAACAATTATAACAACAGTAGGAATTAAATCCTCGTGGGATCGATATTTTTATACTACTTGAACGATACGTGCTCTTGCGTTATACATGTGTGTTTACGCCGGTCACTATCCTATAGTCAAATGATTACATATGCTACTCGACTCGAGGAGATTCTTATTGACGGTGGTGTGTACTTCCAACTATTAGAAATCACATGTGAGTCATTCAGTATTCACTCCAATGAATACCCTCATGTCTATACGAGTTTCCAAAACTCATGGTACATCGCGTTAAACCATTGGAACTCCAATTCCAATATACAACATGTGCTAGTCTTCTAGGTTATAGGAATTCGATCGTATTCCAAAACCAACGACTAGGAATATTTACTTTAAGAATAGTTTACACCTAGTGTCAAGACTATTCTAAGGTCGATGTCATCCTTAGTATATCGATACATCAATTTGATACGCGTAATGACAATACCATTAATAGGGTATGAAATGAAAAATATAGTTATTTTTTTAATAAATAATAAAATGTACAATTCGGATTGGCACTCCAAGCACCAACTCCATCAAAATCAACATTCAATATTTCTATCATGCCATCAACACATCCAATTGTTAAATTTCAAAAATTAACCATGAGCATTCCTAGGATATCATATTCGGCCAAGGGCATATTTTGGGGAAAATTAATCCTATCAATTTTTCACAATTCCAACAATGCACAAATCCAATTGAACATCATATAAACATATCCCAACCAACAATTTAGGCAAATTAAGCTCCAAGCCAAAAATTCCAAATTTAAAGTCATGAACCCTAGATTTTCAAATCAAACTTAGGAGGCTCTGATACCATTGTAAGTGTTCCTAGAACATTCCAAGATCATCTAAGAGTGATTTGTGTGTGAATAAAATCAAAAGAGTTGCAGAAATACTCACATTGATCGGATGAGTTTCAAAACTCTTATGCATTTCAGTAGAAGCTCTAAGCCTTCTTGAGTGTTTCCAACACTTGGGTGAGTTTCCCTATCACCTTGATTCACTCCTTTAATTGCTAGCTTGAACAAATTTTGAAAGAAAATTTTTGCCATCCAAGGAAGCAAGTGTTCGGCAATTTGAGAGAGAAATGGAGATGATGAATAGTAAGTTGTTACAACTTCTAAAGTTGACCACTTATATATATATATATATATATATATATATATATATATATATATATATATAATGTTGAGTGTTGAATTGGTTTTGAGTGTAGAGAAAGCAATCCAAGACTTTATTCTCAACCAACCACCAAATTCCATCAAGTGTCAAACACTTTGATGTAAGTTGGTGGGCCCCACTTCAAATTCCAAATTTAAGTCGGACAATCCAACACGCAACTTCGCTCGGGCCCGGGTTCGTTTAATTCCAAATTAAATGAATTTGCCGTTGCGACTTAATTAAATCCAATTTAATTTAATAATAATGCCTCGCAATATTATTACGTAAGTCGCTTACGAATTAATTCTAAATTAATTCGTTCGCTTGAATTAAAATCCAATTTTAATTCCGTTCAATTGATATATCTAATATATTATTTTAGCTCAATTTAAATAAATTAAATAGTAAAATCTAATTTCACTATTAAATTTACTTTACCGATTAATTCTAAATTAATCACGTTCTCTTTTCTCGACGAATTTAATCCCAGATAAATACTAGACGCAATTAATCCCAGATTAAATCTTTCTCTTTTAATTAATCCCAGATTAATTTATTAACGTAATTAATCCCAGATTAATTTTCTCTCTCATAATTAATCCCAGATTAATTTTCTGTTCGAGTCAAATCTCAACGGTGAATCTTCGGGAAGCGACCCAAGAGATCCCTGGATATGTTGGCAGTAAATACGGTCATCGGACTATCCGAATACGTGCGTACCCGGTACCACATTCTCACCGATTTACAAGACATGGTTGGCTTCTAGAAAAGCACGATGTCTACCCAATTCTCCAGAAATATTCTTTAAATGAATATGTAATCTTTGTCAGGCGTAGTATACGTATTATTGCGTATTACGATCCAGTATCAGATGTCACATGCAAGGCCTAAGGCTGGAATTGTGTCTGCCCTGTACAAAGCATATTTCGGATCACTAGCAACTAGTCTTATAATCAGATAATCATGACCTTGTCATATTATCCCGATAGCTGCAGCATACAAGAGTACCAGTTTCGTATCCTACGTGATCATCATCTCCATATGACTGAAGTGATACTTCCATCTTGACATCACACCAATACACTACGATTCTCAATATACCCAGATGAGGCGTACACAGAACCTGTTAAAGCCCGGACGACCAAAACCAAAGTATACTGATTTTCGCAAGTATTAGCGATGCAAGTCTCAAGTTAAGACCAAATACACCTACCCTGATTCGGATTCCCATAGACACATAGTCATACTACCAATGGGATTCCGAGGGGTCTATCTAGAGCGAAGCTATTTCCGTACCATCGGAAAACAGAACCTCCTATCACACTTGCATAAGTATCAAATACTTAAATATATGAGAAATATGATGTTAAACTTCCATAACGCG